>JBBPBX010018333.1:20757-38394 GCA_038048925.1 Garcialebias charrua | reverse complement strand
ACACCAGCTCATGGGTCTTGGCTAGCAGAAGCTAGCCAGCTAGCTAACACAGGTCTGGAGCAGCTGCGGTGGTTCACTGGCCGGCCGCCGCGCTGCTCGGCCCGACAACAATCAACGCATGGCAACCTAAGATGTCGGCTTTGACCATCTCAAAGTAAGAAAATATATTTTTATTTATTCTGTAAATGTGAATAGCAATGTTTAACATTACAGTACACTACTGTACATGCTTAAATGTGTACGCGCGCTCCGTTAGCATGATAATAAAAAAAACAAAATAATTTTCACCCCCTAGCTACGGCAGAATCGAGCTGCGAACCGTTCTTAGGTCCCTAACTCGTTCGTACCTCGGGGGTCACCTGTAATTGTCAAATTTAAGAATAAATGTTGGTTAATTTGTTTTGTGTGTAGTACCTTTTTTTGGCCACCGGATGCATTAAAAGACCGTTTGAACCAAAGGATGGATAATGAAGGAGTGAGCAGTGTGTCTCTTTAAGAAAAAGGGGAGGGAGACCCCTTGACGTGACATGGGTTGTCTCACTCCAGTTCTCAAAATGGCGGACACTCTGTGTGGTTTGAGCTCTTTAGCATAGCATTTGTCATGCAAAGCTTTTAATAAAAAATAAGTAAACAAGTTCTCCTTTTTTTTAGAGAAAAAACAACTTTTTAGACGAAGGCACGGGTTTCAGCCGTGAATTTTGTAGCTTCAACAAGTCAGAGGTTTTTTTCCCCCCGAGGTCGGCCTGTTAGCTTAGCTCGTAGCTTAGCTTCTCAGCTTAGCTGCTTATAACGATCCAAAAACGCTACTTTAGATGGTTAAAATGTATTTTAAAGAGAAAAGATAATGGGAGTGGTCAGTGAATAGCACCGGAGTTGTCTTTTTCTCATCCAATCTACAGTAGAAAGAGAGACGCAAAGGAACAGTAAAGCCGATAAATGAAAATGAGGTAGATAATTTTCATTTATCATGCGATTAATTGATTTATTATCATGACAGGCCTATTGGTTGGTATTAAAATACTGTTTTGTATGTTAAAATGTTGTCTTTGATGTACAATTTCACATTCAAGAAATTGGAACAAATTGTGACTTTGTGTGATAAGCTGCTTATAATGTGTCTAACGACCAAACTTTAAACTGTAATAGCTATTTTTGTCAACAAAACACTGGTTTATCCTTTTGAGTTTTAGAGCCTTTTCATGCCTGAATGACTCATGGGTCAGAGTTAAGTGGCTTAAGAAAAAGAGGTTTCTTTATAAATAGTCACAGAAAAGCAGGGGATTTCACATTAGTACGGTAGTGTACAACCCCACCCCAACAGAAGCATCTCTATCTAGTGCCTGCTGCTTCTGGCAGCGTGTTTGTCTCCACTTTCTGTTCAGCACAAGTGAGCAAGGCTCTTGTTCAGTAAAATTCTCAGCTCTGGGTTCATAAACGTAACCTCCAGCTCTCATCCTGCTCCAACACGTAGGATGCTGCTGCAAAGGGAGTTGGCTGCTGATTAATAAGCACTTTGACTCCCACACTGTTGGATGGTGAAATGGAGTAAACGTCACTGAACAAACACCAATCCATGCTGAAGCTCATTTTTCCGGACTTGTTGCCATGGACAGTCTTGTGTTTTAATAATCAATATGATCATAGCTAATTTAATATGTTGTCCATTTGAGAGTTCTGGACAATATTAACCATCTTTTATGGTCTACTTGAGCAGTCTTGCTCTTAATCCAATGCAACGTGCTCTCCGTGCAGTTTTACTAAATGTGGAAAATGTCAAGTGTTTGTGAAGCATGGGTGCATCCCTGAGGGATCACTCATGAATATTGACATATTTAGAAAGATTTGCTTAATGCACCACTTTATATTAATCTGCCAAGGTCACAAAGCAACATTTTTTTTATCAGCTTGTTTAACTGGAAGGAACAACTGTGGACTTGGGGAACAGAATACTTTTCCATTAAAGATTTTATTAATGACCAAGAAAATGCTGCCGCTCAAGGCTGCTCTAATTATTCTTGGTTGTGCTGTTGCTTTGCTTAATGTGTACCTTTTTTCCATAAATTTCCTGTGGACTCACTCTTCTGATTATAAATGTATTACCGGTAACTATTTTTTGTTTTCATCCGTTTAAGATTTAAACATGGACGCTACCAAGAGTGGCCTCCCATCTCCTAACATGCACAGAAAGTACACCTTTTAAATACTAACACTTGCACCAACATGTCTTATTGCTCCTTTATGAAGTAATTTCTCATGGATTTTGTATGTGAACTGTAGTGCCCAGCCTGGCCTCTTCCTCTTTCTTGCTGCTCACATGGGTTGAAGCAGTTTATTAACACTCTTCTTTTCACGAGGATGTATTTGCAGGCTTATGTTTCTTGTTTTTGTCTGACACATTAACGTGCCACATTTCCACTTCTGCTTCTCTACTTTAGACTATATTACCTTTCAGGGAAACCATTTTATCTTTGTTTACTCCTACCAGAATACAGAGTGCTGATAATTATGTGTATCCATAGTAAACTTGCACCCTGCTGCGTCTAACTTTAGAGCTTAACTGAGATATTTTCTGCAGCTTTTTGTGACTCACTGTATTCGCCTAATTTGTAGAGACATCGGTGACAGTCTCTCACAGTAGGTAGATGGATTGGATCAGCTGGAAGGGTGATTGCTTGAATAGCTCAGTTTATAAAAACATAAATATTTGCAGACAGTCTTAGCAGAAAAAAGCTTGAAAGCACTTTAAAGAGCTCCAGATGCAAATGCGAGTTTGTCTTTTATCAAAATTGTCATAAATCAAAAAGTATGTGAAAGCAGACTTCTAACAATTTTTTTTTTAGAATTATTATAATCCTACGGTTTGAAACGTGCAATTGGTGTAATTTTAACAAGTTAAAGGTTTGTGCAAACCATGTGTTTAGGTTGGCACAAAATCAATCTGAAACAATGTTTACATTGAAGAGGCTTTTGTTTTTAGTCTAACCTCATCAGTACCAGTAAAAGTGAGACACGTTTTCCAGTTCCATGCAACGTTTTCACAAGTATAATGTTTTTTTTTCCTTGAGCTTTATGTCTTTGCACCAGTGTTTGCAGTTTAGAACAATAATTAACCATGTCAGCTATTCAATTCTTCCATCTGATTCAATCTAATAATAATTGTCCTAGAACAACTCTGGAGAGACTCGGAACCTGCCAGGAAAGCTGGCCGAGCAGCTGGAAACTGGTGAAGGTTCTCACGTCTGTTGCAGGAAACAGGACACAGACTCAGCAGAGATTAACGTTATCAGTGCCACTTTGCTGCCATTTTGCCATCTCACTGTCAGGCTATGCAGAATCAGGGTCAGAGGTCACCTCACAGTGTTCCACACAAAGTAAAATGAAGCAGAAATCGGGGATGGGATTTTCCTGCAGTGTATCAGTACATCAAAGGTTCAGGAGTGCTGCGCTTAAAAAAGTGCCTTATCAGCACTTCATAGTCAGATCCACCCCTGGCATGCTGGGAAAAAAAATCCTTCACTTTGTTAGAAGAAAACAAAAACTGTCAATGTTTCTTAGTACGGGTAATGTGCATGTGATGCATGTGTTCAAAAATATTCTTCTTATGTCTCTGGGGTTATTTGTGGGCCAGTAAAATGATTATGCATCTAGTTCAGTCTTTGTCACTCAAAAAATAAGTTAGGTGGATTAGTACATTTCTTTAACAAGAAACACTTTCAGGTAAAAGAGTTGTTGGAGCAAGTGTTGATTTTAGTGTCATCTATGTTTTCTCAGAACGCTGAACATGGCCTCGGGGCGAGTACACGAAGACTGGACTGACAAATCCTTTCTTTGACTCTTTACCAAAGTCATTCGCACCACAAGGGTTTTCTGTAGAGTACAGCTGAGTATACAAAAGAATGAAGAATGTGCATGAAATGCATTTTCCAAACAGCCATGTGTGCTTTTTCACCAGTTCCTATTTTTATGGGAATTGAAAATGTGAAAAAGCGATTTCCTTCTTGCTTCTCTAGAAGTCAAGAGAAAAGAGGGCGAATGGGTCGGCAGGACCATTTAATCTCCCAATTCCAAATAAACCTGCATGCCTCCAAATAAACACACACATTCACACACACATAAAAGCATTTTTCTGGAACAGTTTGTCCTTCAGTGCCTCTGACAAAACTCAAGTCAGGTTGTGGAGAAAAGGCCACGCAGAAAAATCACTGTGGGGATCAATAAGGCAATTTTCTGTCAGGTCAGTGGCTGACACTCAGGTTATTTACTCTGAGGGGGGGCTGGGAGGTGGTGGACAGGACACGTTGTGGCAATTTGTTGGTAGACTCACAGCCTTTCTTACTTAATCTGTGTTTGAGCACTTTGATCATATTGAAAAGCATCTACAGTGTATAGTCTTCAGGAGGTGATGGTAAATGAGGACGAAATAAAGAACTGCCTGTTGTATTTGTATCTCCATACGGAAAATACTTTTGGTGCGAATCCATGAACATATCTGAGCATAATTGGTTGCTAAATTCTTGGCACGAATAGATCCTGTTCATAAAGGGACAAAACACATGAGCAGATGGCCCGTTTCACTGCAGCGGTCCAGATTTTCCGATTGCGAGAGCAGTAGTACATACAGCTGCCCCGCTGTAGAAATCTTAATGGTGGTAGCAAGATCAGCTTGGTTTTTTTTTAGCTAATAAAAAATAAAAAATAGTTTAAAAATCTTCCTCGTTTGTAAAAATGTAAAATCTGTTTTAAACAGTGCGCAATAGATATGGTTTGATTCTGAAAGAAAATAAGAAAGTAGTTTCAGCCTTATTGTGTGAATGTTTATGAAGCATTCACACTACAGGTAGTCCCCGACTTACGAGCGAGTTCCGTTACAACGAGTTGCTCGTAAAGCGAAAATTCGTAACTTGGAACGGCCGCCACGTGTCTCGTAAGTCCGGAATTTCGCTCGTAAGTTGGAACGGTTTTGCTAGCGCGACTACAAACACTCGTTTTTCATCGAAAAACTGCTTACGAGTGCATAAAAATGATCGGAAACGTGTGTCCACATGTTTAGCTAACGAACTGTGGTGAAAAAACACAGAAAAATTCTGTATTTTTTGCGTTTTTTCCAAAAATTCGCCAGCTCGTAAGTCCGGAACCTCGTAGGTCAGAGCGCTCGTAAGTCGGGGACTACCTGTATTGTGATCCATTTTTCTTCTGTACATTTTTGGGCGCAATTCTCATCCTGCAGTTTTCAAGCTATTTCAACAAATCATAAATCAAAACGTTCAGCTCTGTCAGGAGAAGAGTGCTATGACTTTTGGTATTGGTGCAACTTTAGCTTTTTGGGATATTTAGCCTTTTCTGCCACTTTTTTCTCATAAAAAATGAATTTATCTCATTTCACGTCACGTTCTTCAAATCTTTAGATGTGTTTACAACCTTTTACTGCTCCTTTCACATTTTGTTCTTGTTCAGCTTCTTTCAGCTTCCTTGTGAAAATTTAAACTTTTTTCCCCAGCTAATTTCAGCTGTTTTTCAACTGTTTTATGGTCCTTTCAGATACTTTCTGCTAACCACAACATTTTTGTGCTACTTTTAACTTCTTTTTGCTCATGTCAGCTTGTTATGCTCCTTTCAGCTCCTTTCTGCAAGTTTCAGCTTTTTCTACTATTTCAGCTACTATATGGTTGTTTTTATGCTAATTTAAGCTTTTTCAGCTACTTCCACACCGTTTGCACTCATTTAAACTTTTTTCAGTCTAATTCAGCTAAAATGTGCTCTCTCCACTTCCTTCTGGCAATTAAAATTTATTTCTGCCTTTTTTAGCTACTTTTCAGCTGTTTATTGCTAATTTCAGTTTTTTTTCCAGATATTTTCTACTTTTTATGCTCTTTTCTGCTTCTTTCAGCTTAATTGCGCTGAAGTTTTTTCAGCTTTCTTCTGCTAATTTAAGCTGGTTCAGCTAGCATTTTAGAATTTCTTTTAGCTAATTTCAGCAGTTTTCAGATAAATTCAAGTCTTTCATGGTAATTTTTGCTACTTTCAGCCTAATTAACTTATTTCTGCTAATTTCAACTTGTTATGCTCCTTTCAGTTTTTTAGCTAGTTTAAGCTTTTTCTGCTATTTCAGCTAGCTGCTTTATGTGAATTTAAGCTTTTTCAGCTAATTCCACATTTTTTAAGCTAATTTCACTTCTCATATAGTTTAAGCTTCCTTCTGCCTTTTCTGCTATGGTTTTTAGATGTTTTTTCAGTTTATGTCTTTTTTGTGTGTGCCAATTTCCTAACTTTTGTTCTAATTTCTTCTTATTTAAATCTAATTCAGGAAACCCATGTTCTTTCTGCTTTCTTATGATAATTTAGGCTTGTTTCTTTAGTTTCAGCTACATTCCAGCATGCTTTGTTTTTAGCTAATTTCAGCTGTTTTTCAGCAAGTTCTTCTGCAGTAAGTATTCACACTGCATTCTTGCAGGAAATGCAATTTCTCTAGTTTATTTTTATTTTTCCTTTTTATAACGAGCTTTACATTCACATGTCATGCGTGAAGCTGTGAGCAAAAGAGGCTACTGCAGAGAGGGTCATGTAGGGGAATCCTAACAAATCAAATGGCTTTGTTTGCTTTGAAAATTCCTTGTTGTGATGTTTTCTGTTCTTCTAGGATTAGCAGAGGAATTCAGAGAATTGCACACTCTTAACTGATCTGCAGATGTTTTTCACACTTTGACGGATAACATCCTGGATTTTCAAAATGAAGTGCTGTTGATTATGCACATGTTTCGTACTCTTTACTGTAGAGCAACAGATTAGAGGGACGACTTAATTTAAGAAGACGCAAACGTTGTGTATGTACAAAACCCCAGATCGTTTTCCGTTTTAAACACCTGTGAAGGATTAGAGGTGATCTCTATCACAAAAGTCTTCAGTGAAACTTGTAGATCTGAAATGATGTGAGTGGATCTGCCGTGCAAATGAGACACATTAGAGCTTGTTACGCTTCCAGGGTGGTGATCTGTGCTACATTACACTCTGGGATGATGCATTCAAGGTGAAATGGAAACTTGAGGTAATCAGACTAATGAATACAATCATTTTTCTTAGCGTCACTAGACATTTAGTCAATATTAAAATACTGAAGCTGAGAAAATGGAACACCACACAGCAGGGAATGTCTGCAAGTTTTTCTAAATGATAAGTAGATTGTTTTTACTGATTAGATGATCAATTAATTGAATATGACCTCTAAGCGTGTTTGTGGTTCATCGTAAAAGACCGCTTTTGTTCAGCACATCTTAATGTAAACTGCAGTTTGACCTTGCCATCTGTAAAATTAATGTCTTTGACTTGATGCCTTACAGGTTTTCATGCCACACTAATCAAGGTAATTGTTCAACTTGTCAAGTGTCAGCCTCTTTTCTGCCACAGCCAACAGATTCAGAAATCCAGATCTCCTCACAGAGGGTTCAGGTATGTTCTTCAGGGACTGAAGGAGGTGTAGTGCGTGTCAAATAAGGGGCTTTGCTTAGATTGTCTGTCACATATGCATCCGCCATATCACTGATCCATCCAATTTGACTGCCATGCCCAGGAGAAATGTTCTCAGAGCAGTGGTCCATTTTCTTTCCATCTACGGCAGCAGTGCAGGTGAATTGGCCTATTTGTTTGTTGAGCTGCGCAGAGCATGCCGGGCTCACTGAGCCAACTGCACTGAGGGTGGAATAAGAAAGCTGTGATGGGTTTTTCACCGGACTGCTCCTTCTGAAAACATTGATTTTTCTTTTGGTTTGCATCCCAGTTTTCATAACACGTGACAGAAAATGTCTGAAATATCTGCAAAGGGTTAAAGACTAGACATAAAAAAAATGAACAAGGAAGACCATAAAATCTATAATATTTTATAGATTTAGTATTTTCTCCCTGACCTTGCTCACATCTGCATTTTCAATAGCCTAACAGCATTGCTGCATTATATCCAGAGTTTTTAATTTCCTAAAAAGCAAAAACTGTGTCACATGCTGAAGTTGATTAGCACGTCTGGAGAAAAATCTTTCTGTGGTGTTCCATCAAATTGATTTTTCTTGTCGTCTTCAAACCAAATGAAAGAACCACATTTTAATTGTGTGTCTGTCGAGTAGGTTTAAAGGACCCGATGCATGCTCAATAATCCAGGTAGGTTTAAAGGACTTTTCAGACACTTTAGTTGTTTACTCGTAGGACAGTGACTCGGTCTAAGAGTATTTGTAAATTATGCACCATCTTCTTCTGTGTTGACTAATACCATTTTTGACTGTTAAATACTTGAACGTAACAACTTTACATTATTAATTAAATGTATCTGTATTTCAAAGTTGTCAATTATACACTCACATTTTTTTTGTACTTTTTCCATGTTCTCACAGTTTTGTTGTTCCAAAATTATTGTGTGAATGTTTATGAAACCTCCATTGCCATCCATTTTTCTTCCTTGCGTTTTTCCGTGTAATTCTCGTCCTGCGGTTTTTAAGTTATTTCAACAAATCATAAATCGAAACATTCAGCTGTTTCAGGACAATCCGGCTATGACTTAAGGTATTGGTGCAACTTTAGCTTTTTGAAATATTTAGCCTTTTCTACCATATTTTTCTCATAGAAAATGAATTGAGCTCATTTTACATCCTTCAAATCTTTAGATCTGTTTACAACATTTTACTGCTCTTTTCACATTTTGTTCTGGTTCAACTTCTTTCAGCTTCCTTCTGCAACTTTAAACTTTTTTTCAGCTACTTTCAGCAAATTTCAGCTGTTTTTCAAGCTGTTTTGTGTTCCTTTCAGATTCTTTTTGCTAACTACATTTTTGTGCTTCTTCTAACTTATTTCTGCTAATTTCAGCATGTTATGCTCCTTTCAGCTTATTTCTGCAAGCTGCTGTGGTGTTCAGTTTTTTTTGTTTGTTGTTGTTACAAATTTTAACTTTTCAGCTAATTGCACTTTTGTGGCACTCATTTAAACTTTTTTCCAGACTAATTCAGCAAAAAAAATAAAAATAAATTGCTCTCTCCACTTCCTTCAGGCATTAAATTTTTTTCTGCCCTTTTAGCTGATTTTCAGCTGTTTTAAGCAAATTTCAGCTTTTTTCAGGTAATTTCTACTTTTTTGTGCAAATTTCTGCTACTTTCAGCCTAATTGGGCAAATCTGTGTTCTCTCTGCTTCTGCTCATTTAATCTCGTTTTAGCTTTTCAGCTAGATTTTAGCATATTTTAGCTAACTAGCTGTTATCGGATAAATTCAAGTTTTTATGGTAATTTCTGTGACTTTAGCCTAATTTATTTATTTCTGATTATTTCAACTTGTTATGCTCCTTTCAGCTTATTTCTGCTAGTTTCTATAATTTCAGCTGTTTTTATGCTAATATTAGCTTTTTCAGATAATTCCACATTTTTTTGCATTCATTTCAACATTTGTGTTCTTTCTGCTTTCTCCTGCTAGTTTATGCTTGTTCTACATTTTCAGCTGCGTTTCAGCATTTTTAAGCTAATTTCAGCTGTTTTTCAACAAGTTCTTCTGCAATAAACATTCATAGAAAATACATTTTCCTCTAGTTTCAAATTTGATTTAAACCAAAGTGCTTGTATCGTACATGAAATCCTGACGTTTATAGCTTAAAAAAATCAGATACATTAGTTTGCTTTTATTAGACATGTTATAAAAATCTTAGAAGCTGTTCACCCTTAGATTACATCAGAACAAAAAGCAAAAACGCAATCATTGCATCTCATTCTTCTCTCTCTCTGTCCAGGACATTGGACTGACTGTGCCAAGATGTTTCAGATAATGTAACAAAATCTGTATTTACTTTTAGGATTTTGTGGCAACAGTGCAGTCCAGCATCAAAGGGTTACAGTATTTGCACAAGGTGTTTGTATGTCTTGTTTCAGCTCTCCTGCTAAATCTGGCAGAATAAAACCTGTTTTAGGCTGTTGATATACAAGATTACATTATCAGTCTCTGAAAAGCAAGAGACACACATGAATGATGTAATGAGAGGTGTAGTAGTAAAACTGAAACGAAGAAGCAACACTTCTGAGTCAGCAACAGACTTTAGCAGTCAGAAGAGAGAAAATGGGCGTTGAAATCCAGCTTGTCTCAGTCTTTCACAAAAGGCGGCATTGCTTTCTTTGTGCCACTCTGGAGATATCGCTGGCTGGCACAGACATGAATGAGTAAAGGCCGCGCTTGTTTTTGTCCGACACCAAATCCTCACCTCCCCTTGCTCACGCCCTGGCAACCAACCTCCTGTTGATGAAAAGTGAAGAGATGAACAAAGGCGTCCATTGTTTTATCGTCTGCTTCAGGGAGGCGAACATACCTCAAAAACAAGAATTGGATAGAGGCCTCGTATGGCCTGACACATGACAGCCCGCTTATTATGAGCAGGGGATTCTGAGAGGCTTTGCAAGAAGTGCATCATAGATTCTCCCATGAGGGAAACAGTAGTTCTGATTGTCATAGCTTAAGTCATAGACACATTCAGTGCTACATTGTGTAAGGCGAGCAATTGGTGAATGGATGAGAGGGTGCAGGATGGGGTATGTATACAGGCTGGCGAAACGCTGATGGAGGCACGTCTCCTATGTGGTCACCCGGGACCCCAGAGTGACGTCAGGGATGTCTTTGTTTCTTCCCCTCTTGAGTGCCAATTAGCCTGTTGCCTGCTGCTGGAGAGAGGCTTTTTGTTTCTTCGGCTGAGCATCAGATGTGTTTTTCCTGGTGACGTGGCTCAAAACCCTCCATGTCAGCTAGTCAGGAAACAGGATGCTTCAGTAGAGAGTGATAAGACTCATATCGCATGCTGTGCACAACAAACCCTCTCACATAGTTTTATACAGTACATTTTTATAACTTGTAGTAATGTTTTAAGGGTCAATTAACACAGAAACGCTGGGGGCAAATGCCACTACTTTATGTTACTTTATAAAGTTTGTTTCATGCACTCCGTGTGTTAAAGGTTGGCAGGTTGAAATTTTCCACCTGACGTTCAAACATGTCTGTCATGTACGTCTTTCAGTTCAGTTTACTCCAAGCCTAATTTCACAAGCTGCAACAAGTGTGGATTCAGACCTGTCAGGATTAGATGAGGTGAAGGCAAAAAGGGGAGTGGACAACTATCCAACAGCAAGCCAAGACAGATTTAGCAAGTTATTACAATATTTTGAAACTGGGTGGAATTATGTGAACAGTTCAATGTATAAACTAACTGTACTGTATATCAAGTGGGATTAAGGTAACGGGATTAAAAGGAACACTGACTTCAAAAACTCCAAAAAGAACCTTTAGGATAAAAAATATAGTTTATATCCGATTTAGATAATCTTGATATTGATGACAAGGCATTCAAAGGACCTTCACAATGGCATCTCTTAGTCAGTTTATTAATATTAAAACTGTTTACCTAGAATTGCGCAGCTCGGGGTAACTACATGTTAGAGTAATTATGTTACATTCATTCTGAGTTATTGCTTTTGAAAACTTTAATTCCTGTTTTTCTGGCTGTAAGTTGCTTTTTTTGGGGGCTGATTATTTACTTTGGTATCTGATGCTGTGCAGCTGTAAGGATTTTTACTGAAACCTTTTTACCTTTGGGCATTTGTTATGATGCATAACCATGACAACAAGGTGTTTTTTTAATAACCAGAAGCAGCTGATTAACATCTCCAAAGCTCAAATATCTAAACTACAGCCCCAAATCCTAAATGAGTTGAAAAGGAGGCACCATGGATGAATTCCCATCAACCTGGCGCGTACCTGACCACTGAGATCCTGGAGCTGGTGGGAAACTTGGCTCGTGACAGGACTGGGATTATCCCCCGGCACCTTCAGCTGTCTGTCCGTGGTGTCAAGGAGCTCGGCAGACTGCTGGGAAGAGTGACCATCACTCAGCGAGGAATTCTGCTTGGCATTTGGGCAGTCCTGCTGCCCAGGAGGACCGAGAGGCCCGCCGGATCTGACAGCAAGCTGGATACGGGTGGACGGATCAGTATCTGTGGCCAGATTCTTTGAATTCGCTGCAGGAGATCTTTCCTGCCCACAGCTATCAGCAACAACTCTTGAATGAAACCAGGATGATGAGCTACGACAACACTTAATTTCACTTTGGGATTATCAAAGTACTTTTGAATCGAATTGAATTGAATTTGAAAAGTACAAACATAAACAGCTGGATTGGGTCTGCTGGAGCAGTCAGTCGTGCTTACTGTTTTGAGCCTTGTGGTGGTTCACATGCTGTCAGTCATGCTTTATTCTGGCTCCATCAGAGAAATGTAAATTATTTCATTCAGTATATTTTTAATGAATGCAAGTCATCCTTTCCGACCTTTCCAACTCACACCCCGAGACCTGTTTTTATATAGATTAAAAGGACAGCGTTGTGCACCGTAGCTTTTATCTTCTCATATCTTGGCTCCATCGCTCTGTGTTGTGTGTCCTTCTGTGGACAATGTGAAGGCCGTTTAGCTGAGTGACTTTCCCCTCTGTTATAATTGGCTTCCTTCTCTGTTAGTGGCCTTTGTAACTGCTCTGAAATTGAGGGTCAGTAGCCTCGTGGTGCTCCCCAGCCTTGGAAACTGTGATTCATTGACAGCCTTTAAAACGAACCTGTAAACCACATGTAGGCTTTGATCATCAGAATCTTCCTATTATGTTCACTTGTGGCTGAAATGAAAATAAGTAATGTAAATGTACAAGTAACTATTTAAATATTTAGAGTCCCTATATGTGCAAATATATTTCACAATTCTGCCAAATCACTGCTTATAACCTCTTTTTGTCTGTAATGACCTTGCTTTATTAAAGTTGATCCCTTTCTGCCAACATGCTTGATGCTTCCCCCCCATGCAAGTCTTTCATTTTTGTTGTTTATTGCTGCTTTTTAAGTTGACCATATTCCATAAAAACAAAAGTATTCCTGAACAAAATAGGGAAATAAAACTTGTCCAAACGTGGCATATATTCAGGTTTTTGGGTTGAGCTTACTTAACTCTCCTGACATATAATCACACGAAAGCTCTCAAAGCTGACTGAGCTGACCATAAAGCTCTTATTGTCATCTCTTCATAATCTTTTGGGATTGAGTTTATTACCTAAATCACAGTTCTCCCAACAGACATTGTTACAACCTTGCTCACTTGACTGGGTGTACATTTGGTTGCTTGGATGTAAAACCTAAAATTGAATCTAAAATCTCAGCTTCATTTCAGCATCTTAGTTTTGCTTTGATATTTTTTTTTTTAATAAGGATTTATATGGATTTCTGTTGCTTTGATGCTTGGAGTTTTCAGCTAATAATTTAGCAGCTTTATAAACTTTGATTGAAACAATTAACCATTTTTCAAAGTTCTTTATTAAGCTGATAGAGCACAGTTGTATATGTACTAACCAAAACCCTTAACTCTCATATTTTATGGATATTACAAATGTTTAATTTACATCTCTCATTAAACACATGCATTGCAGCAATACTATTCTTAAAAAAAAACATAAAATACATTATTCTTCAGTAATTAAAGCTGGTGATGTAAGGAATTAAACTGTTCAAACCACCTTTAACAAAAGTCAGACTGAACACAGCAGAGGACTAACGTGTCATATGTTGTTTCTGCAGACATAAATCGGTAATGAAGCTAAACGATCTTGTGGCATTCATCAAAGATCATGTAATTATTTTATGTAAATGGAAAATGTCAACATTTACCCTTTGCTTGGGCTCAGAAAATAATTGTAACAGTAATTCTTAATGTTGCTCTCCTTGTCACTGTTCTCTGACGTGCCATACTTACATACATTGCTATATAAGAGCTTGAGACTTGAAGACCATTGTTCTTGTAGATCTGTTTGCTCTAGGTTAAACTGTTCTATACTTTCAGATTAGGAAGCATTCAAATGTTAATGTGCAATGGTTTATAGGCAGTTAGCACCTCTGAGATCCAGGAATAATGTCTGCGTGTTCATAATTTTGCTCCTACAGAACCTCGCCTGGTTGAACTTATTTTACGTTTGTCTTTTTTTGAAAAAAAAAAAAAGGAGTTAATATTCCTGTGGTTAGCACAAACTCCTTTAAAAAAATTAAAAATCCAATAAAAGACAAACGTAAAATAAGTTCAACCAAGCGAGGTTCAAACCCGAGTCGAAAAAAGGCTTGGAGCGGCAACCCAACGCGTTTCCAGTGAACCACCGGGTATGTTGCTCTTTCAAGTTCCACTTTTCCTTTTAACGGATCACCCCTCATAAACTCCTGGTTACGCCCATGTAAAATAAGCTGATTTGTAATCAGTTATTAACAAAAATTAAACTCAGAAACACTAACATATATATTCAGCTAACCAATATTTTCTTAGGCGTTTCTGTAGTTACATTTTAATGAAATTCAGCTCGTGTCTATGGTGTTAACCGGTTTGACATTAGCGGCGTCTCCATCCCTTCTCTTTCTACCTCTCTTAACACACACCAAGCGCGCACACTTACAAGAACTCCCCACCCACTTCAAGAGAACTCCCCACCCACTTCAAGAGAACTCCCCACCCACTTCAAGAGAACTCCCCACCCACTTCAAGGCGGCTCTCCGCACAATGCGAAATGAGCAGGGGCGGGCCAAGCTGGGCTCGGGGACAACCCGGGACGAGCTGGGCCGGGGAGGGTTGTGCCGTGCGAAAACGGCTATAAAGTGGCCTGCTGTCGAAAGTATGGCACAGATATATGGTGGCACTGAATATATTATTAGGTACACACACACACGCACACAGGGGGGATCTCCGTAGCAGATTATGTGAAAACTTTAATTTGAGTTTATTGTACCGGTAAATCATCCATCTATCCATTATCTTGAACTACTTCTTCCCTTTTTTTTTTATAAGAGAAGCAGCTACTGAAGGGAGCTCAGTTGACCTGGAACTCTATGCTTCCTCAGGCCTGGGCTACATCAGTACATGCTCTGAAAATGTATCCATAAAAAAATATGTTAAATCTTACCCGAACCGAAAACCCTGGTTAAATAAAGAAGTTTGCGCCTTGCTAGCAGCCAGGGACACTGCATTCAAGTCCGGAGATACAGAGGAGCTGAGAAAGAGCAGGAAAGAACTGGAGGAAGGCATTAAGAAGGCCAAGGCCACGTATGCACAGAGGATCGAGGGACAGTTCACCTCACAAGACCCACGGAGCATGTGGAAGGGTATTAAATGCATAACAGATTACAAAGGCAAGAACAAACAATGCCCCAGGGACCCATCTCTGCCTGATGCCCTCAATAAGTTTTATGCACGTTTTGATGATCCAAACAGACCAGCTAGCACCAGACTCACCTCATCACCAGATGAAGAGCATCTCAGAGTGACCGCAGCAGAAGTGAGAGGCAGTCTCAGAAAGATTAATCCTCATAAAGCAACCGGACCAGACAACATCCCAGGGAAAGTTCTGAAGGAATGTGCGGACCAGCTCTGTGAGGTGCTGGCTGACATCTTCACCACCTCACTTGCACTGGAGTCAGTTCCCACCTGCCTGAAGACCGCGACCATCATCCCAGTCCCAAAGAGCTCCACAGTGACTGGTCTGAATGACTATAGACCAGTGGCCCTCACCCCGATAGTCGCTAAATGTTTTGAGAAACTGGTCATGTCCCACATCAAGGCAACCGTCAACATCAACGAGGACCCTCATCAATATGCATACCGCGAGAACCGATCAACAGAGGACGCCATTTCTTCCGTGGTCCACACTGCTCTCACCCACCTGGATCAGAAGGACTCATACGTGCGTCTGCTCTTCGTGGACTTCACATCTGCCTTCAACACCATGATCCCCCAAACTCTGATAGACAAACTATCTACACTTGGACTAAGCCCCTCCATTTGTAACTGGGTACTAGACTTCTTAACAGACAGACCACAGTCCGTGAAGATCCACAACTTCTCCTCCTCCACCATAACCCTCAGCACTGGCTCTCCTCAAGGATGTGTGCTGAGCCCCCTTCTGTTCACTCTGCTCACATATGATTGTACAGCCACACTTCCAGGCTGTCATATTGTTAAGTTTGCAGATGATACAGCGGTGGTGGGATGCATCACAAACAATGATGAGTCCAGCTACAGACAGGAGGTGGAACACCTGGAGAGCTGGTGCAAAGAGAATAATCTTCACATGAATGTGAAGAAGACAAAGGAGATGATTGTGGACTTCAGAAGGAATAAACACACCCACGCCCCACTGAAAATAGGTGGATCTGCAGTGGAAGTGGTCTCCAGCTACAAATACTTGGGTGTACACATGAATGATAACCTCAGCTGGAGCAACAACACCACCAGCCTGATCAAGAAAGGTCATCAGAGACTCTACTTCCTCAGACGGCTGAGACGTGCTGGTCTGAGCAGCCCAGTTCTCACCTCGTTCTACAGGTGTGCAGTGGAGAGCGTCCTGTGCTCCAGCATCAACGTGTGGCATGGAGGCTGCACAGTTGAAGAGAGGAAAGCTCTACAGAGAGTGGTGAAGGCTGCACAGAGGTCTGTCGGAGTCAGTCTCCCCACCATCACAGACATTTACACCTCCAGATGCAGGAAAAGAGCCACCTGCATCATGAAAGACCTCACTCACCCAGCACACTCACTCTTTGTCCCACTCCCCTCAGGACGGAGGTTGAGGAGCATCAAATGTAGAACCACTAGACTGAGGAACAGCTTCTACCCTGAGGCTGTTAGACTCATGAATAAATAAAAATAAAATAAAAATAAACACTGCAAAATATCACATCATGCTGATGCTGATCTGTTTTCTTGTTGCTGTGTTCATCTGTGACCATCTGCTCATACAGACTCATGTTCGTGCTGCTGTTTATAATGATGTTTTTCCACTATATTAGGGCTTAGTGTATTACTAGTTGATGTTTTTCTTAGTTAATTCTAGATGTTATTACTGTTTTTCTCTTGCATTTGTTGTTGGATGTAACCGGGACCCCGTGTACATAATCTCGTTTTCATCACATGTACCACATGCGGTGCAAATGACAATAAAGACTCTCTGACTCTGACTTTTTGGTTGCGAGTAGAGCTGTCATTTCTAACCCGAACCTAGAGCCTGACCTGGCCCGACCCAGATTAGGGCTGGGCCATAATAATGTGCTTAATGTGCGGGCCAGGCTCGTGTCGGGCTTTTGATTGTGCCAGCGGACGCACGTGACAATGAAATGATATAGCAACATGGCTTGTCATACAATCACCAGCCGCACACGGCCATTTGACGGTGCGCTGAACGGCCTTAAAAGAGGTAAAAAAAAAAGTTCCGTTAAGCTTCAGAAGGGACTGTCCTGTCAGACAGCGATCCATCAGGCCCAAGTGGACGTTCATTCAGCCACTGCACTCAGCAGACACGCGCGGCTGACGACCCAAGCAGGTGAGATCCCAAAATATCTGACATGTCAGAGCAGGGTCCATGTCTGAATAATGCAGAATGCAAACAGAAGCAGGGATTTAATGCAATTTGACTGCCATGAAAGAACAAACACCTCCTCCGCTCCAATCGTCTGCCCCCTTAGCCACGCGTGTCTGCCCACCGTTAACCATATAAGCAGTCAAAACGTAATAAAAAAATAAAAAATTATATATATATATATATATACCGGTGTATGTGTATATATATATATA
>JBBPBX010018333.1:0-20653 GCA_038048925.1 Garcialebias charrua | reverse complement strand
TTATATATATATATAATTGCTGTTAACTTCGGTTGGGTGGGGTTCGGAAAAAGATGGCTACGGGCTGGGTCCTGGTCGGATTTCTTGGGCCCGAATGCAACTCTAGTTGCCAGGGTCACTGGTGCCCTTGTCCATCCATCACTGTGCGAGAGGCGGTGTACACACTGGACAGGTCGCAAGTCCATCACAGTTATTGTAAATCAATGCACATAAATTCAAAGAGTTGTCTGAAATGAGTGCACCATTTAGACTTTACGTTTGAACAGAAGTTTATAAAGTGTAGCGTCCAACCGAAAGCATACGAGAAAAATATGACCTGGAGGCCTAAAGTTCCCTTAATCCATCTTAACCCAGTCCTAAAAATCTCTTAGGAAACAAAACCAAAACAACTAACTTTTCTAAATAAATTGGAAGCGACTTCAACAAATAAAACACGAGACATTTTTTACCACATTTAGAGAGAGCATGAAATAGCGTTACCGTAATTATTTTGTGAGGATGGTATTCATGTTACCGTATTCTCCAGGGTATAAGTCGCACCTTTTTGCCTACATTTCTAAGCCCTGCGACTTATAGGCCGGTGCGACTTATACGTCGATTTTTCCAATATTTTGGTCATAATTTGACTTTGGTCAAAAACTCCAAAAATGGTGCAGTACCAGTTTCGGCCGCTATGGGCGCTAAGAAACCCTTTACAGTACCTACACTGTTGACATCTGCCTGGTCCAAAAATGGTGCAGTGACACAGAAGATGAAGACTTCAATGGTTTTGAATAAATAAATAAAAACCATAAAATAAATACAGTATCTGTTTCTGTCATCATTTTAAACTGAGACACGTTTTTTACTGTAATGTCAGCTAATAAAAATATATTTTTATGTGTTTATCTTTAAAGATAAATGATGAAAGACACAAAATATACAAAAATTATGTTTTATTAATGAAAAGTTCAACTAAGACACATCAAACAAAATACTGTAGTTTTTATGTGATAATCTTGTCAAAAGTCCTTCCAAACAATTTGGCAGCCAGTCCAAAATAATGTTCATTTATTAATGAAAAGTTCAACTAAGACACATCAAACAAAATACTGTAGTTTTTATGTGATAATCTTGTCAAAAGTCCTTCCAAACAATTTGGCAGCCAGTCCATTTTGGGCAAAACACCAGTTCACGTGAGGTGCGACCTATAGGCCGGTGCGACTTATACGTTGATTTTTCCATTTAATTGGGCATAATTAGGTTGGTGCGACTTATACTCCGGTGCGACTTATACGCCGACGAATACGGTACTCATCACAAAAAACTGTAGAATACTGTAGTTTTTTGTTTAGCTTACCATGCTTCAAATCAACCTCTATTTTGTTACCAAAGAACTGACATCTAAATTGTCACTTTTTTGTCCCAAGAGTCTGTTTACACACTGTATATTTCAAATGCTGATTTTCATTGTTTCAAACAAGCATGTTAACTAATAACTAATTGTATTACATAGCTGTCATCAAGGAGAGAAAGAAAATGTTTATGAGGCTTTCAAACAAGCAAAACACAGCAGGCCTTTTTCTGTCTGTACATATGAGAATACCAGACACGGCCCAAATTTAATTTTGATGTGTGGCTTTTATTTACTTTAACCAGATCAAAATGACATTCTGGAAAGGCCACTGATGATCTAAAAGAGATTTTTAAGAACACAGATACTGTTTTCTCACCAAGCATCACTCCACTTGGTGCATCCACATTATACTTGCAGATTCAAACACTTTGATCTGTTATGGCCTGTCACACATGCTTCGACTCCTCAAGTTGTCATCCTACCTTTACTTTTAGATGCTGGAAACTTTACTTTTTATTCCCCTTTTTCATTTTCCTGTAGTAATGTTTGGATCATGCACCCATGCACTGTGTCCTGCTGAGTGACACCCTGCAGGGCCTTGTCTGGTCTGTTGGGCAGATGCTGTTTCTGCCCTCAGTGAAGCATTGCAGATTGACATCTTATTATAGGAACTTACTTCTTTTTGACAGACCTATCAGAGAATTGAAAATGTGATTATATGGTATGGCTTCATGCACTGTCATAGGATTACGTTTTTATGTGTGATGCATTGGCACTCCACCTGACAGCATTTGTCAAATGTTACAAAACAACAGCTTTATAGAGGCGATACATTTTCAGTCTAAAGAGGAAGATGGCATCTGTAACCACCTAACACTGTATTTCAGTATATAATATATAACAAATCATGCTTAGTTACATTGCATTTAGACTCATGATGTACTGCGGAAAAATAAATACATATTAAAGCAGAAAAACATGTTTTTGTTTTAGTGGTTCATAAATTTAGGAGTGATACCTTAAAAACAGCATATCCGAGATGGCAACATCCTTTATTTTAAAACTTAATAACTTAAATAATTTTTACGTTTCTTGGACAACATTTAAAAAAAATTGAGTTAATTTTTTTCTTTAACCTTGAAGAAATTTATACTTCTTAAACTCCTTTTAAGCTAATTTTAACTTACGCTCTAGAGTACTCGTATTCCTTTTTTGTATTCCAGTGGGAGTTTATTGTGGTCTCCAGCTTATTCTGCTGAATGTGATAACGATTGTTTACTGGTTTAACTGCCGTCCCCAGTCCCATCTCTTATGGTACGTACTGACCAAACGCGTTTTCAACGGCAAAAAGGCTCGTCACGCACGCAAGTGGACGCACTGGACCCAGTTGTGTCCTGACCAGAACGAGAAGCTGCGGCGGCGGGGGGTGTGGGAGGAGCTTACCAGTACAACGAGTTCCTCACTGCACTCTGCCAGTCTCTGTAGAGAGCAGACTTGACTGGTCGTGAAGGAGTTGTCGCGAACACACAGATTTCTCTTCCATAGTCCATGACTCCGCGGGTTTTTTCTGTGTCCCAATACGTCACATAGTGCGCGCGCCCCCTCGTTTCCGCGTCCCCCTCTCTCCTCCCCCCCGACTCTCCCTGATCAACCAGAGTTGAACGGCGTTTGAACGTTTGAACGGCGAAAACGTTCAGCAATGTTCAACGCGTGCTTGGAGGCTGACGCGGGTTCACGTGCACGGAAAACGCTTTTCCAGCACGCTCAACACGCACGTCACGTGACGCGCGACGCCAAGACGTGGCTGGAGGTGCGTCCCCCATTGACTTTGCATGTAAACTGGACGTTCCTGCCGTTGAAAACGCGTTTGGTCAGGACGTACCATAACAGTTATGTAAGGCAGCTTCTTTTTACTTTCCCAGCATGTCAGATGCATCCCGGCACTAAACTCTAATTAGGAAGTGGATGTTTTCCTCAAGTGTATGCGTGTGTTTGTGTAAGTGCGTGTGTAGGTGTGTGAGCAAGAATGTATACATTACTGATGTTTTTGGGACATGACTGCTCCTTTTTATTATTTGTGCAGCTGATCCAGACATGGAGGTTGTCAAGATTAAAATTGTTGAATGAAACAACCTGCCATGCTATGTTCAGTTTACACATTTCCTTTTGGCTGTTAGAAGTACAAAACAAATAATTATGAATATAGATGTTACCATCAAGGATAAAAACAAGGTACTAAACACAGTCTGGGATCTTGCATCTGTAAGTGGACACTGCTAATTTACTCAACGTGTATTAAAAAGTATGTCTTGACTTGGGCTTTTTTGTGTAAGTCGTGTTGTAGAAGAGTGGCCATTTCTGTATTAGTCACCACAAAAAGTTGGTCATAAAACGTTTAGGCTCCTTGAATTAAGTCCTGTTGTTCAAGCCAATTTTGTCGTTTCCACCACATGTGGTACATGAGGTTGAATTAAATTATGTACACAGGGTCCCAGTTACATCCAAAAATAGCAAAGGTAGAAAAAGAAACCGTATTTAAGGATCTAAGATATACACATGCAAATGTGTCATCAAAAAAAAAAAAAACTTGTCAACAGGCCAAAGCAGCAAGTGGGGTTGAAGCCAACCCACCCTTGATGTGACTGTGCCACGAAGCAAGGTCATAACTGAGCAGAAATGATTTACATGATCGACTTGGTGGCTCAGTAATGAGATGGAGTGATGGCGTTTGGTGCGACCACCCGGTCACAGGATTATATGTAACAAATTTGTTAGCAAGGAAAGATTGATGATGACACTCAGCGACTTGAGTTTTTCAAAGGAAAGGTAGTTAAACACAAAAAGATTCACTACACTGAGTTAGGGGTGAGCAATATGGCTCAAATATAATATCATGATATTTCAAAGCATTCTGACGATAACAATAAAATTTTAATACAACAAAAAAATTCATAGTTATTAATTTGACAAAATTAACTTAACATGTTGCTATGCAGTATTATATATAAAAAAATACACAGCTGAACTACAGTGCAATGCACATCGTTTGTTTTTGGCTTTTTAGATAGCTAGTATTGCGCGTGGCTAGCGTTACGCCAGTACCAACAGTTGTGTGTGTGCATGTCAGGTGGTGGGGGGGACTGCACAGTTTGGCTCGGTAGTTTGGTGAGCTCGGTTCTGTCACGGGGCGGGGCGCCCCCACTTGTAGAATGGTAGGGAAACACTGTTGTATTTACATCATGAAATTAGCACATCATGATATGATTTATTTTTCCAGGCAAATTATTATTATTATTTTTAAAATCAGTATTATCATGAACAATATGATAGGGCCCAGCCCTACACTGAGTTATAACATGTTTGAAAAAAAATTACAGCGCAACATCCAAAAACCATTTAATGTGTCACGTTCCACATGAATGTATCTGAGCTCTGTGTCATGGGTCTTTTGCAGCGGGGATGTCTGCTTCATTTCTGAAAGCTCACATCTGTGCAGGATCTGACCGGCTCCATCAATGACAATCAGAGCATAAAGCTGGACCTATCTTTGTGGCCATTCTAAAGAAACGTTTTGTTTGGTTTGTACAATGTTTTGTATAAGAAAAATAAAAAGCCTTTAAATAGATCCTGCCAAATGAGACTAAATATATTTTACTCATATCATAAGAATTGAAAGTAAAGTTGCTTGGACAGAATTCATTTGAAAAATAATTTTCGATTTTCTTTGTTAATCTTTTCCAGATTAAATTGGAAATATTTAAATTCCGACCTAAAGTCTCTAAGGCACAAATTCCTCTGAAATAATTACCCCCTCTCATAAATTTTATGTAAATGTTTGCAAAGGGAATTAAAAGACCTGCTCAACAACCAGTGTTCAGGTAGTTCATTCCAATCTACTTTGGTATTGTGATCATGAAAGGTGACAGAAGGGTAATGGGATAACCTGCGCGACTTGCATTATAAATATTATTCTAAGGTAGGGCTGCACATCAGTAAGAGAGAAATCCTTAATATTGTTGAATGTGTTGAAATATTTACTGGATGAGGATATATGAGGATGAATGAATGAATGAATGAATGAATGAATGAATGAATGAAAGAGGTTCTAGCATATTTTTAAAAAACATAATCTAAATTAGAGGTGAGGTGGGCAGTGAGTCCATGCACAAACTGAGGAACAAAATTGATAGATAAATTTAAGGAAGACTTGAAATGCATGCCATCAAAAAATGTATCAACCCACAATACTTTTGTAGTATGTGCAGCCCTTTGTATAGTTCAGGTTGATTTTGTGATGAGAATACATTTATTCTAAGGTAGTACATATATTTCCTGCTGATACAAGATTAATGAACAACATTGAAACATTGTAACTAATGTCTCACCAGTAAAGATTTCATTTTTTTAAATTACATTATGAAGCTGTAGGACCTGGCAAACCATCTTAAACACATTAATAATTGAAATCTGCAGAACGAAGCATTCATTAACGCATTATATCTAAACTGAATTACCGGTATCCCCGACATAATGTAACAAACGACACAGTGGCTCAGTTGGTAGAGCTGTTGCCTCTCAGTGAGNTTCCTACCTGTCTCTCTAATTACTGTTGCTGTAGTAGCCCAGTCACTTGGAAACTCTTTCTTACCACCCAGAGCCTTTAACAGCTCGTCTCTGAATTTCTCACAACATTCTTCCTTCTTTAGCTTCCACCATTTGGTCTTCTTCTCTGGTTTTACTCTTTTTCTCTTCTTCGCAACAACAGTCATTCTACACACAACCATCCGATGCTGTTTGGCCACGCTCTCCCCTGCTACAACTTTACAGTCTCCAATCTCTCTCAGGTTTCCTCTTCTACACAGAATGTAGTCGACTTGTGTACTCCTTCCTCCACTCTTATAGGTCACTCTATGTTCCTCCCTCTTTTGGAAATAGGTATTGACTATAGCCATTTCCATTCTCTTGGCAAAATCCACCACCATCTGTCCTTCCTGGTTTCTTTCCTTGACACCAAACCTACCCATCACTTCCTCATCCCCTCTGTTTCCTTCACCAACATGTCCATTCAGGTCTGCTCCAATCACCACTCTTTCCTCCCTGGGAATACTCTCTATCACTTCATCCAAATCTTTCCAAAATTCATCTTTCTCCTCCCCATCACATCCAACCTGTGGAGCATAACCACTTACTATGTTTAGCATCAGACCTTCTACTTCTACCTTTAGACACATCACCCTATCTGACACTCTCTTCACATCTACTACATTCTTTGCCAACTCCTCCTTCAGGACCACCCCTACTCCATTTCTCTTTCTATCCACACCATGGTAAAACAGTTTGAACCCTGCTCCAATACTGCGAGCCTTGCTGCCCTTCCACTTGGTCTCTTGGACACATAAAACATCTACCTTTCTTCTCTGCATCATGTCAGCCAGCTCTCTACCTTTGCCTGTCATTGTCCCCACATTTAGAGTTGCAACCCTCAGTCCTACATTCTTCACTTTCCTCCTCTCCCTCTGTCTCCTGACACGTTTTCCTCCTCGGCGTCTTCGACTAACAGTAGTACAATTTCCGCCGGCACCCTGTTTGTCAACAGCACCGGTGGCGGACGTTGTTAACCCGGGCCTCGACCGATCCGGTATGGTTTCACTTTGATGAACTCGCATTATGGTTTTGGCAAGTGTTTTACGTCGGATGCCATTCCTGACACAACCCTCACCATTTACCCGGGCTTGGGACCGGCACAAGAGATACACTGGCTTGTGCTCCCTAGTGGCTGGCTTCTGAGTGGCTTCCTTCTTTAGCTTCCACCATTTGGTCTTCTTCTCTGGTTTTACTCTTTTTCTCTTCTTCGCAACAACAGTCATTCTATGAATACAACTGTAAAATTGGAAATTAATAATTTTCTACATTTCTAAGTAATTTAAACCTGAATGGAATTCTTTTTTTAGAGCAGCTACAATTTCAGTGGGGATATTCAAATTTGCAGGTTAACTGAATGCATCACAATCTTTATGTCATTTGGTCATAAAATTATAACTGTTAAGTGCAATATTTGGCATGTCCTGCTGCTTTCTCAGAAACACATTAACACTAAGAAGACATTCAGCATCTGAGTTCATGACCCAATTAGGAGCCAGAACCTGGTTGTGGTGCTTCTCCTCCAGCTGATGATACAGTCAGGTGCCCCAAAACTTGTAAACTTCACTGTAGCTTGCAGAGCTGACTCCATCAGATTAGCAAATCTAGCTTTGACGATTATGCAGTGAAATAAAACAGCTCAAACAACACAATTTATTATTTTTTAGCTAGCAGAAAACAAATGAAAAATGTTTTTTGTGTGTTGTTGTTTTTATCACCTCCAAGCCGATCCATACCATGCCATACCATACCAATTTATTTATAGAGCACTTAAAACAGCAACAAGGCCAACCAAAGTGCTGTACAATAGAAACAAACAAGCACAGTGGATAGGAAAACATAAAAATAGATATAAATAGCAACAGAAGCTAACTAAAATGGCCAACAATGTATATAGTACAGAGAGGATCAAAGCAAATCACACCGTGTTAAAGGCAAGAGAATAGAAGTGGGTTTTCAAGCGAGACAAAGACTGTGAGAGTGGGCGCCTGCCTGACACTCAATAGCTATGTTTACATGGACATAAGTAATCAGATTAAACGGCCGATCGGATCAAAAGTGCGTCATGTAAACACCCGGTCGGGTTATTTTTTGTGTATTTGGCGTGATCCGACCTAATTTGCGATCCGTTCGAAACGGGTGGTTTACGCCGATCCGTAGTCCAATCGGTGCGCATGTAAACACATATTCTGTTCCTTTTATCGGACCGTGGAAAACTGTCCTGACTGCGCATGTGCGCTGCGCGCGGCAGCGCACCCCTCCCCTACATGTCTCCTTTTCCAGCGCTCTCATCTTGAGAATAAAAAAGACTAAAAGCATGCGTCGCTTGCCTGTAGCTCAATCAGGGAGTGCAGTAGTGCAGTAAAAACTCCATCGCCGTCATTACAGTCTGGCGCGGGTCCATTTTTGGCGCATCTGTTTACTTTCGTCCCGGAAGTAACTTCTTCTTCTGCGGTTTTCATGAAAGCAACTTCCTCTTCGGTTTAATTTTTTAAAGGGGGAGTGTGCCACTCTGCGCATGTCTGTTCTTCTGGTCAGAATAAAAGCCTGCTGCATGTAAACGCTTGTCATGAACGGATTGAGCCCATGTAAACAGTACTATTTAATTATGCAATCAGAGCACATTTCAATCCGGTCACAAAATTTTGCCCATGTAAACATAGCTAGTGGCAATGCATTCCACAGTCTTGGACCAGCAACTGAGAAGGCCCTGTCACTTCTAAGCTTACGACGAGTTTCTGGAACAGAAAGAAGCATCTGGTCTTCTGACCTCAGAGAGCGCGGTGGGACATATGGCTGCAGAAGATCAGTGAGATAAGGTGGAGTGGAACTATTCAGAGATTTAAAAACATAAGCTATGTTTACATGGGCAAAATTCTGTGACCGGATTGAAATGTGCTCTGATTGCATAATTAGATAGCACCGTTTACATGGGCACAATCCGTTCATGACGAGTGTTTACATGCAGCAGGCTTTTATTCTGATCAGAAGTTCTGACATGCGCAGAGTGGTACACTCCCCTTAAAAAAAAAAAAACGAAGAGGAAGTTACTTTCGTAAAAACCACAGAAGAAGAAGTTACTTCCGGGACGAAAGTACGCGTCCAAAATGGACCCGCACCAGATTGTAATGACAGCGATGCAGTTTTTACTGCACTCCCTGAATGAACTACAGGTGAAGCAGCGCGTGCTTTTAGTTTTTTTATTCACAGGATGAGAGCGCTGGACGTCCTCTGTCCTCCAAGCTGTCGTGGACAACAACGTTTGGTAAGATAATAAAAACGCTGTATGCTAATAAACTTTTTGTCCTTTCCTTTTCTACCTGTCTGCGTGATACTGTCTGTATTTGTTATTAATTACTATTCTTCCTCTGTTTTCCTGTTTCTGGAGCATCAGTGTCACGATGCCAGGCAGTGCCCTGCCATGATGCCAACGTCCTGCGCCACTCAGACCTCTATCAAAGGGCTCATCTGTTGACAAAAGTAAGGCTAATAGTACTGTATTTACTATATTGTATTTAGTATTACTACAACGATTACAGCTAAGAAGTATCTCAAAGTAGAGATGCTTAGCTGTAAAGTTTTATTTAAAATAAAATGTTTGAACCATGTCTTTAAACAAATAGTTAAATGTTGCCAAAATGTAAGGCTAACATTTACTATACAGTATTGTATTTAATTTTACAACTATTACAGCTAAGTATATCAGTAGACATACTTAGATGTAAAGTTTTCTTTCAAATAAAATTTGTTTGAACCATAACTTTAAACAAATAAAAAGTTGAACACTAAATATTGGCATGTCCTTTTTTGCAGTCTGTGAGGAACATTGAAGAAAGGACGTCCGTCTCTTCATTGTTGGTGATCCTGCATACCGCTGTTGGACTGGCTCGTCAAAGGATACGCAAACTGTCCTCATCTGACTCCTCAACAAGTCATTTAATGTTTACCTTTGCTCAGTCAGGTGGAGGTAGAGATGACCGGGTTTCTGAAGTCACAGTGGAGAGTTCTTCTAAAAAGATACTGTACTTATGTATTTGTGTTCACATGCAGTTAACATTTGTATAAAATTATTATCACAATAAACAACTGCAAGTAATACTAGTGAACATCTGAGCTCTTTAATGGACCAAACATTTTAACACATTCTTGTAAACAGTTGAAATTGCTTGTTTGAAACATGTTTCATTCTTAGTGCAATTTGAGGTGTATCAGAAAAACATAAAAATTAAACGTTCAAAACGTTTGTACAAAACAGACGATGTGCACAGATCACATCTTGTAATGATAACAAAAAAATTCTTTGGTCATTTAAAAACTACAGTAACCTGTAATTCAGTAACTTCTTTATCAACTCATCACATACTTTCACAATTTCAATGTATGCATGTGATTTCGGAAAACAAAATTGGTGACAAAATAATCGATTTTACTTCCAAAATGTATGTTTCTGTATCCTGATAGAACAGCAAATGTGTTTTTATCCTGTGAGTCATGCAGAAACTCAGAGTCCTTATTAAACCACCTGACTGTATTAAGTTAGGACATCTTAATTGTACCATAAACTTATCAATCCTAATGTCTGTGTAAAAAATACATTTACAGATCTGTCAGTGCACAAAGAAACATGGTTGTGGAGAATTGAAACATTTTCAAATCAGTTTTGAGTTGTTCTAAAGCACATGTGTGAACTTCTTGGGATTCCTAAGACGTGGGACTTGCATCTTCTGCCACCTGCCACCATCACCTGCCACCATCACCTGCCACCATCCCTGCCACGTGCCACCATCACCTGCCACCATCACCTGCCACTGTCTGTTGTGTGCTGCTGCCAGCTGCCTCTTCAAAGCTGGACTCATCATCTGAAAAACAAACAAAATAAAGTTTAACTGGACCCCTGATATGTTGAAATGTGTTAGGTTAATTATCTGGTTAGTTGGAGTTTTAATGTACAATACAGTATACTGTAGTTCTATGCTAGCACTACAGCTACTCTTATTTCTTATTATAATTACATTTTTTAACATATTTGTTGTTTCTAATTACTCCAGGTAATACAGTACAGAGGGTTAATGTGTTTTGAAGAGTCTAACTTACCAGAAAGGATGCTTTGCTCCTGGTTAGCTTCCTCTCCTCAGATTCCTCTCCTCCTCATAAGATCCACACCGCTGCCTGCTGTGTTGGAAGTGGCAGATCTCTCATCAGTTCATCAACACGTAAAATAAAAAAGTGGTGGGGTCGTAGCCACTTGTCCCGTTTTTGTTTTTAGCTTTGTAGCACTTAGCTTTAAGCTCTTCCAGCGATCTCCAGCTTCTTCCAGCTTTTCATGTACTTGTTTGAATAACTACACGTTCGGTCAAGGCGTTCGATAGTTTTGAGCTATTTTAACGTTTCCATTACAAATGTTGCATCGCTCACCGACCAGTTTTACTTCCCCACCATGCGTTAGCATCTACCCACTAGCCAGCCCAGGCGGAGAAGTAAACACGAGGGGGGAGAGGGAGGGAGGGATGGGGGTGCGCGCAGCGCACATGCGCAGTCAGGACAGTTTCCCACAGTCCGGTAAAAGGAACAGATCATGTGTTTACATGCGCACACATCGGGCTACGGATCGGCGTAAACCACCCGTTTCGAACGGATCGCAAATTAGGTCGGATCACGCCGAATACACAAAAAATAACCCGACCGGGGTGTTTACATGACGGACTTTTGATCCGTTCGGCCGTTTGATCCGATTACTTGTGTCCATGTAAACATAGCTACTCATGAGTATTTTAAACTGGATCCGAAGGTGAATGAGTAGCCAGTGCAGGAAAGCCAAAACTGGTGTGATGTGCTCTCGATGGCCTGTACCAGTTAAAAATCGAGCTTCAGCATTTTGGACCAGCTGTAGACGTGCAAGGGAGGACTGACTGATTCCAAACAGAAGTGAATTGCAGTAATCGAGCCTCAATGTTATGAAAGCATGGATTACTGTCTCAAGGTTCTTTCTGGATAGTATGGGCTTCAGCTTAGACAGCCGCCTCAGCTGAAAAAAGCAGGATTCAACAATCACATTTACATGACTGTTAAGTTTCAGGGAAGGGTCCATTATCACCCCCAGATTACCTGTTGCTTCTCTAGCGGGACTAGAGAGAGAAGGTCAATGTCGTGGTTCGTGAATGAGCCATTGGGGTGGAACAACATGACTTCAGACTTCTTCTCGTTGAAACTTAAGAAGTTTGAAGCCATTCAATCATGGATGTCGGCTAGGCAGTCAAGAAGAGGTTGAATAGAGGATGAGCCTCTGTGCCTCAGGGGGAACTAAATTTGACAATCATCGACGTAGAAATGAAAGGCTATTTGATGTTTGTGGAAAATAGCACCTAGTGGCATTAGGTACTGTATAACAAAAAGAGAAGGGGACCAATAATTAAAAGAGTCAATAATGTTCATAAAATCTTTGACCATCGGCCCAGCCTCATAGCCCACGTGCAAATGAAAATTGCTCGTTATCAAAAATCGATCATAATATAGTAGACAAGAACTCATAGGATGCCAGGAGTACAAAATATATATTTAATGATAATAAATAAAAAAAGGCTGACTGTGCAACAGACTCATTCATGATACAAGAACAACACAGGAGACATCAGGGTAGATCCAACATTGACGCGACCAAGGACAGAACTCACAGCCAGGTTTATATACACAGGCAAGACAGGACATGATTGCAAACAGCTGGGAACACAGGGAGAAATCAATCAAGACAAGGAAGAGAAAAAAAGATGCACACACAATGGATGACCACAAGATGGTGCCATCCCTGCAGTACCCCCCTCAAGGACGCCCCCTGGCATCCCCAAAAAGCCCCCACCCCAAAAGACTTGGGCGGGTGGATGGGGGAACCGTAAGGATGGAGGGCTCGAGGAAGAACACAAGGGTTACGAACAAACAGAACCAAAACCTGGGAACCACACATACAGGGAACACAGACAGGTATTGTTCTGGCGGGTGGCCAGGCGGCTATCCATCTAGCAGAAGGTGGTCGGGCAGGTGGCCGAAAGGCCATCCATCAGGCAGAGGTCGGGTGGATGGGCAGTCGGGAGGCCATCCATCAGGTAGAGGTCGGTCGGGTGGATGGCCGGGAGGCCGTCCATCAGGCAGAGGTTGGTCGAGCAGACGGCCGGAAGGCCGTCCATCAGACAGAAGCATGTCGGGTGGGCGGCCAGGAGGCCGTCCATCAGGGAGAAGCACGTCGGGCGGGTGGCCGGGAGGCCGTCCATGAGGCAGAAGCCCTTTGGTCGGGCGGCCGGGAAACGGTCCATCAGGCAGAAGCACGTCGGGCGTGCGGTAGTCGGGCGTGCGGTCGTCGGACGTGCGGTCGTCAGGCGTGCGGTCGTCAGGCGGCAAGAGATCGGGCATGTGGTCGTCAGGCATTTCAGCAAATGTACGAAACTCCAATAGTGCCTTACGATCATACTGTAAATATGATGCGGTACATTGCACAAAGCATTGTAAAAAATAACAAAAATAGAAGAAAAGTAAAGAGCGAGGGACGGCAAGCCCTACACACCGGTGCCATCTTGGAAAAAAAAGGCAACAAGCCAACCAACAAAGACAAGTTATATGCTGACCTGTGCAGCATCCTTCAGCAAGTGCCTACAGAGGACAAAGTCATATTTCTTGGGAACTTCAATGCCAGAGTTGGCCAAGACTATGTATCTTGGAAAAGAATTATTGGCAGGCATGGCATTGGGAACTGCAATGACAATGGCCGCCTCTTGCTGGAATTTTGTGCAGAACAGCAGTTTGCCATAACCAACAACCTATTCCAGCAGGAAACAGTCCGAAGACAACGTGGCTGCATCCACAATTGCAACACTGGCACGTCATTGACTATATCCTGGTTCGCCAATGAGACCAAAAAGACATCTTGCAGTCTAGAATGATGCCAAGCGCTAGATGCCATATTGATTACCTCCTTGTCCGCTGCAGGCTTAACTTGCAGTTCAAGTCAAAGCCGAGGAAAGGGGGTAGCCCACAGAAGAATCATAAAGTCAGCAGCCTCCTGTCAGCTGAAGTGAAAGCCGACTTCCAGTCAATTTTGCAAGCCAAGTTTAAAGAGAATAGTTGCCCACGGGATTCAGCTCCCAACATACTTTGGGAACACCTGAAGTCCTACAAGCATCCTACATTCTAAAAGCATCAAAATAAGTTATTGGCTATACATACAAGAAGAACCAATAATGGTTCAACTAACACAACCAAGAAATCCAAGACCGTCTGACAAAGAAGATGTCGGTCCACCAACTCCATCTCGCTTAGCAGTCATGCACGGTGAAGTAACTGGCCTCTCATCTTACCTGCAGCAACCTCCAGTGTGCTCTTTGAGATATTCAGAACAATTGGTAGATAAGCCTTACCGAAAAAACTCAACATTGCACAGACAGTGGCAACTGCAAGGACTTCAATGAAGCTTTGAAGATGATTTATGGACATAGCCACCAAGAACAGACCGCCTTGTGCAGCACAGATGGGAATAAACCCCTCGCTAACAGGACCTCAATCCAGAGCCAATGGTTCGAGCACTATTCAGCCCTCTTCAGCACCAGCTGCATAGTCCAGACAAAAGCACTTGAACACATCCCTCAGCAACCAGCTAAAGAAGAGCTCAATATGTCCCCCACATGTGAAGAAACCGTAATGGCAATAAAGCAGCTAAAGACAGGAAAGCAGCTGGGATGGATGGCATCCCATCAGAGATCTGGACGCAAGAAGGTTTCTCTCTCAACTAAAGACATTACACCTTCTTCACTGCTTGCTAGTAACAGGGCAAGCTCCCCCATAATATTTGCAATGCAGTCATTATCACCTTCTATCACAAGGGGGAGAAGTCTGACTGCTCCAATTACAAGGGAATAACTCTGCTCTCTATCACAGGCAAGATCCTTGCAAGAATCCTCAACAGACTGATCACCACAGTAATGGAAGAACAGCTCCCAGAAAGCCAGTGTGGATTCAGAGTAAACATAGGTACAGCTGACATTGTATTCGTCCTCCGGCAGTTACAGGAGAAGTGTGATGAACAGAACAAGGGCCTGTACGCAACTTTCGTCGACCTAACCAAGGCTTTCGATGCTGTGAGCAGATGGGGCCTCTGGACGATACTAGAAAAGCTAGACTGGCTTCCAGAATTCATGAACATGTCATCCAGCTAAATGAGAACCAATTAGACCAAATCAAGATCAATGGAGAGCTGTCAGAGCTCTTCTCAATCACCAATGACATCAAACAGGGCTGCATGCTGACATTGTTCTCCATCTTTTTCAGCATGATGCTCAATCAGGCCACTGAGGATCTAAACAGTGATGATGGTGTATACATCTGCTATTGCACCGACGACAGCTTATTCAACCTGGCACCAGCTGGTCCACAGCCAAGACAATGGAGTAGCTCATTTAGCAACTGCTGTTTGGCGATGACGCCACTCTCATAGCCCACATGGAACCAGCCATGCAGCGCATCATGTCCAACATTGCAGATGCTGCCTAGCACTTTGGTCTGGAGGTCAGTCTGAAGAAAACGAAAGTGCTACACCAGCCAGCACCCAGTGAGCAGTACCATCCCTCTCACATGAACATTGGTGAGACAGAGCAAAAAGCTGTCCAGCAGTTCATCTACATTGAGTGCATCATCTCCTCAGACACTAATGGTGTGGTCACACCGAACAGCGTTTCAACCTCCAAAAAGCTCGTCACGCACGCAAGTGGACGCACTTGGTGTCGGGACCTACTTGGACCAGAAAGCCAGAACGCGAAACTGCTGCGGGTGTGTGGGAGGAGCTTACCGGTATACAGAGTCCTGCGCACAGAGTCCTGCGCACTCCGCCAGGCGAGGAGCTTTTTATTTCCGTCTCTGTGGAGCAGACTTGACTGGTCGTGAAGGACTTGTCGCGAACACACAGCTACAATGAGTTTCTCTTCCATAGTACACGACCTCGCGGGTCTTTTCTGTGTCCCACAAACAATACGTCACATAGTGCGCGCGCCCCCTCGTTTCCGCGTCACATAGGGACTCTCCCCCTCTCTTCTCCTCCTCTCTTCTCCTCCTCTCTTCTCCCCCTCTCTTGATTGGTTGACACACCAACCAATCAGGGAGAGTTGAGCGGCGTTTGAAAGTTTGAACCGCGAAATCTTCAGCATGTTGAATGCGCGGTTTGGAGGCTGAAGCCGGTTCACGTGCACGGAAAACGCTTTCCAGCACGCTCAACACGCACGCAATGTGACGCCCGACGCCAAGACGTGGCTGGAAGCGCGTCCCCCATTGACTTTACATGTAAACTGGACGCTCCTGCTGCTGAAAAGCTGTTCGGTGTGATCACAGCATAAGACAGACAAAGAGATCGACAGCAAATTGGCCAAAGTGAGCAGTGCCTTTGGCAGACTCCGCAAGAGAGTGTAGCCAAACAAAGACCTGAAGACGTGGACCAAGCTCAGTGTGTATAGGGCCACTATAGTGACACCCTCTTGTATGACTCCGAATCATGGGTCACCTACCACTGCCATACACAGCTCCTCGAGCGCTTCCACCAGCGTTGTCTCCACTCCATCCTCAACATCCATTGGAGTGACTTTGTTACCAATGCAGAGGTCCTCCAGCAAGCGGCGATCACCAGAATCGAGGCAATGCTACTCAAGGCACATGTCCAGGATGGAGGATCACCGCCTTGTGTTGTATGGCAAGCTGTCCTCTGGGTGGCGCAAGAGAGGGATGCCACAGAAAAGCTACAAAGACCTCATCAAGGTCTCCTTGAACACAAGCCCCCAAAACTGGTCCATGCTCACCACTTACTGTGAAGCCTGGCCGTCAACCATCCATGAGGCGATGGGATCCTTTGAGACAGAAAGATGCGCCAGCCTGGAAAACAAGCGTAACAGGAGAAAGAACAGAGCATCCACTCCCACCCCTGACCAGACATTCACATTCACTCATAGCCGCTGTGGTCGAGGCTGCTGCGCCAGATCAGTCTCATCAGCCACCAAAGGGCCCGCAGTCGTGGACACCCTTCATGATCTTTGGAGATGAAGCCAAGCCAGATAGAGTGAAAGAGGTTTTTTTATCATCCACAATTACTGTTACTAAGATCCATTTAAAAACATCTTTCACCATACCATATTTGACTTTTTGTCAGTTCCACTGCTGAACTTGTCTTTCTGTTTGAAATATAATCTCGTTCTCTGAAAAAGATCACCTTAAAAAGGTGATGCTAACAATCTATACACACCAAAACAATAGGTGCGGGGGGTGGTGGGTGGGGTTCAAATTGAGTTATAGCAAAAGGACCGTAATAGTGATAAATATCCCACAAACTGCAATGTGTCTGCAAACACTTTTCACCACATCCTGCAATAACACTTGAGATTTGGCCAAACAGGTAACGCCAGCATCAAAGGCCGAGTTTAATTTTTGATAAGGAGGTTTGTTTTCCCCTGTGAAAATAATTGTGGATAATTTTATACATATTTAGTAACACAGTAATTTAATTTATGAAAGCTCAGGCAAATTAAAATGTTTTGTACTAACAGTTGACAGACGTTCATTTAAGATGTTTTGGTTCCTGCTATGCGACAGGTTTCACTGAAATGAAAAATTCCACCACCTCAAACGTTTTAAAGTTTGTATGTCAACATGTTTTGATTTGCCATGTCAATTTATTTCATTACAAGGTTCAGTTTTATTTAAACCCAAGTATTTTGACATTATAAGTTCTGCTTTTGCTGTCAGCTTTGCATCCCCCCTCCCCCCACAAACCAAAAACATGCATGCTAAGGGGATTGGTAACTCTAAGTTGTCCCTAGGTGAGAGAGTGAATGGTTGTTTGTCTCATTTGTCTCCATGTGTCCCTGTGATGGACTGGAGACCTGTCCAGGGTGTCCCTGCCTCTCATACAGTTATTTCTGGATAAGAGCAGCAGTGACCCCGGTGACCTGAGAAGGAAGAAGCAAGTAAAGATACTGGGTGGATGGATGGATGGATGGATGGATGGATAGATGTATGTATGGATGTATGGATGGATAGATGGATGTTTTAGGTCTTTGAGAGAAAACCAACACAGCACGGAGAGAACATGCAAACTCCACTCAGAAAGGTCCTTGGCTGGTGCCGCCGCTTTGGCGCAGGGGATAAGCGGGCGGCACATATGCTTGATGTTGAGCCTCTCCACAGGCGTCGCAGGTTCACGTCCCAGACCTGACGAGCTTCTTTCTGTGGTGTCTCTCCCTTCTCTAGCGTTTTGCCCTCTCCCTCTCCAATAAAGGCCACTAGCGCCCAAAAATGTAAAAAATATTTAAAAAAAATAATAAAAATAAAAGAAAGGTCCTTGGCTGGGATTTGTGCGGGCGACCTTCTTTTATTACTCTTTTATTTTATTTTTTATTTATTTTATTTTTTAAATAACTTACATAACAACCTTGTTTACATTTAGAGCCCAGGGCTTCAAACCTTCAAACTGCATCCCTTAATTCCTGGGGCAGCCAGTGTTGCAAAACAGCATGTGAATTTGTGTAGGCGGGTGTTTGTATGTCTAATCATGAGTGAGCTCAGGAAGTAAGGCTTGTACGAAACACTTGTGTATCAGTGCAAGCATTATTAGTTGTGTGTGTGAGAGAGTCTTTGTATGTTAATCCTTACCAGACCTATTTGTTGGCCTTTCTGGTCAGAGGGGTGTGTGGACTGTGGTTGGCAGGACGGCCACAAAGACAGATTACAGTAAAGCAGGCCGGTGGTCACACAGCCTGAGCGGCTCTGAATGTTGCTTCTGTTTGTGGAGGCTGACTGATGTTTGCTGCTCAGTTCTGGTGCAAAAGAGTGCATCAGATATTATTCTGTTTTGTGTCAAGGGCAAGTCTGTATACAGTAGTTTGTTTTGATCTGTTCTACATTTGGCTTTGATTTTCTCAAATTGGTCCTTTACTGTCCTCTTCTGTTTTGTATCTTTACAATCATTTCCTTTAAACGCACCTGCGAGGAGCATGACTACAAGTCTGGTCTGCGGCACACCGGCTGACTCATCCAACATATTGTACTACCAAATAAGACAAGTAGCTTCCAGCTCTTTTAAAAATTATGAAACAAGAAATTGCTGTTTGCTGCGCAGTATTGTAGCAGTTAGCAGCAGCAGCTCTGACTCCTGCCCTAACATGAGATCAGAGACCAAACTTAAAGGAACGCTGAGGCCGTTTTAAAGTGGGGATTTGTTAGAAAATGATAATGAGTCAATATCTTACCTGTTGTGGATAGTTTTTCAGCCTCAGTTTGGAGAAACTAAGTTTATTTTTCTGAATGGACCAACAAGCTAATGGCTAGTCTGAACATTGCCATCCTAAACCAGCTCCTATCGCAATAATTTAATATTTGTTCATGTGAATGCCATTTCATAGACCTTTGCAACACAGTCAGTTTAATTTAACTTACTTATTTGCTTCAATATTTATTTGTGAGGAGCAGCAGTGTGGTGCAGTACGTTGGGCAGAAATAACCATAAAATGCTAAATTGACAACTGTGTAAAGTCTAAATAAAAACATTTGAATGAGCTTCCAAAAGATTTAGAATATTGGAAATGTTTTAACACAGCAGCACTCTGTTAGTTGGTCCACTCCAACCTTATAGACACTGTGCTTTTTGGACTATACTGTAAAGTGCATCGGATTATTAAGTGCATTAAGCAAAATAAGTTCATAATGACAGATTTTTGAGCGACGTGTACCGCATAAAATCGGTTCCAGGTCAATAAGCACAACCAGAATTATAAGGCTCACTGTCGACTTTTGAGAAAATTCAAGGATTTTAAGTGTGTCTTATACAGTAGTCTGAAAATTATGGTAATAATGGTCACCTCAATACAACTTTAATCCTTGAAAAATCTTTGCAGTTTCAAAAAACGTTTAATACAAAAACAACTGGACTTTATTTGTAACAGAAGATGTTTCTCTCTTCTTCTGAGGAGCTTTTTCAATTCAAAGAGCAGAGTGTGGGGTTCAGGTTACAAAGGCTGAACCCCACACTCAGTGCTCTTTGAATTGAAAAGCTCCTCAGAAGAAGAGTGAAAGTCTTCTGTTACAAATAAAGTCCAGTTGTTTTGTATTGAACATTTTTTGAATTTATCATGTCCTGGATGACTGAGAATCTTCACCAGTATCATTGTATTTTGTGCTAAAGATAATATTGAAACATTTACTGTACTCTGCTGTCAATTTTCAGGGTTCCTATTCCATTTTCCATTTCGTTACCTCACAGATTTATATACTCAAAATTCTTATTTTCATCCACTTTTTAAGCTATTTTTACATAAAAATGCATGTAAATTTGCAATAAGTGTACAATGGCATGATTTTATGAGCTATTCAACCTTTATTTATACAGGTTAATCCCATTGAGCCTCGGGGACTCATTTACAAGAGTGACCTCATTTTAACAAAGAGTGATGACAACAGTCGGGAATCATAAAAGAAATAATATAAATTGAGAAGAACAAGTGAAAGAAAATGGTAGTAACAGCCCAAACAAAAACAGCTAGGTTGTAGAGAAATTTAGAAACTAAAAACAGGAACATGTCTGCATTGGTTTTTTACCAAGAACTTAGCAGATGTTGGAAGCCACTTAGAGAGGTCAAGGTCGAGAGCTTCAGATCTTATATC
>JBBPBX010018332.1:29424-41905 GCA_038048925.1 Garcialebias charrua | reverse complement strand
CGCTAAGGCCCTCAGCAGAGCTCGAGGCCGACGCGATGGAGGGGACCTCGGCCCGGTCCTGGGGGAGCAGAGCGGACCTCGACGAGGAGATGGGGGACAGCTCGGCCCAGCTGAACTTCGACTCACGGGAGCTCCTCCAGTCGGACGAAGCGTCTCTCACAGCCTCGTGCGACGCGTCTGACGTGGACGGGGATCAGGGAGACTACGACGGGGTCTCCGTGGACTTTTCACAGGGAGTGACACCAGCTCCGGGCGAGGCGGACGGCTCCGGCACGGCCCTGCTCGAACTTTGCCGCAGGGCAGCTGAGACTCTGAAGGTGAGCTGGCCCGAACCCCCTCCGCGCCAACAACAGACCAGACTGGCTGGCAGCTACTTTCTGGGAAGGCAGCAGGTTCCTACGAGGCACAAAATGCCGTTGTTCCCGGACTTTGTGACTGAGCTGACCCGCTCATGGGCGGATCCGAAGTCTCCACTCTCCGTGCCTTTAGCCCAGTTCCTGGACATCGACAGCATGGAGGCGGCGGGCCTAGGCCGCATGCCACCGATGGATGAGACTTTGGCAGCGTATTTGGCGCCAAAAACGTCCAGCTCAAAGCCAACGCTCCCGAGTAAGCAGTGCCGCACGACGGCGGTCCAGCAGGAGAAGAGCTACCGGGCCCAGGGCCTCGCCGCACGTGCCCTCAACATGGCGTCGATGCTCCAGGCTTATCAGGCAGAGAAGCTGCAGGAGCTCCAACAGTCTACTTCAAAGAAGCAGGCGGCCGACGCGCTGGAGGAGACGCGCAGGACAGCAGATTTCATCCTCCGCCTGACGGGTGCAGCAGCCATCGCCCAGGGTAAGGCCATGGCTGAGCTGGTAGTGGCCCAGAGGCATCTGTGGCTCACTTTGACCGAACTGCCCGAGAGCCAACGCTCCGCGTTCCTCCACCAGGCCGTGCAGCCCTCAGGTTTATTTGGAGGCGCCCTGGAGAAGATCCAGCAGCGCTGCGACCAGAGGCGCAAGCAAGAGGAGGCCCTCCGTGAGGGTTTGCCCAGAAGGCAGTTTTCCAACCAGAGGGACTCCAGTGGGCACAGGAACGCGCCACAGAAACAGTACTTTCCCAAAAAACCCGCTCAGAAGAGGCAAAACCCAGACTCCGGAGAGCAAAGAACTCAATCCAACTCAGAGTCACGCGGCCGCGCACCGCAGGGTCAGTCCTGGTCCAAAAACAAGTTTGTCCCCAGGCAAGCTGGACAGTCCGGACAGTCTGGACAGCCTAGGACGTCCTCCTCGAGCAGGGATGGGAAGCAGAAGGTAGCCTAACTCCCCAGCTGCCTCTGACACAAACCAGGCATCTTCACCCCAGTGGAAAAAGAAGAGCCGACTGTTGTTCACCACAGACTGCGGTAAAAAGGCCCAGACTGATTGGTCATGTTTGTTCAACGCACAAAACACCTTTTTCCGTGTGTGTAGTAAAGAACAATTATTGTTTCCAAGCAATAAAGACCCAAAAGGTGAAAAGTGTCCTGTTTCACGAACCAGCACAAAAGCACCTCCTTTTTATGAAACCAGGGTCAATAAAGGGGTCACACAGTCGCTCAGCACGGTCTGTCGACTCCCCTATGAGACCGAGAAGAGCACTGGGCGACATGGGGCCACATTATGTGGAACATCCCTGTCGAATAAGCCCATTTCCACCATTGACACAGCACCCACTAGAGGGCGACAAAGGCCCTCAAGTGGAATCAAGCTCCCTGTCACACAGCGAGCACGTGATGCTCAGTCACCCTCCCCTCCTGAGTTCACCTCATATGCCTTCCAGGCTCGCCGCTCACGCGAGAGCGTGGGCAGCTTGCGAACCTTCGCGATGGGTGATGGAAGTTGTAGTTCGGGGATACAACTTGCAGTTCTGCAAACGTCCACAACCCTTTACCGGGGTGGTGACGTCATTGATATGTGCTGCTCGCGCCCAGACGCTGAGAGAAGAAATCAGCTCGCTTTTAAACAAGGGTGCAGTAAAAGTTGTCCCTCCTCAGGACGTGAACAGGGGACTGTACAGCAAGTACTTTGTCGTTCCAAAGAAAGGGGGCGCTCTCAGACCTATTTTAGATCTAAGACGTTTGAACAAGCGACTCAGATCTTTCAAATTCAAAATGTTGACGCTGAGACAGGTGATCCAGTCCGTGCGCCCGGGAGACTGGTTCTGCAGCGTGGATCTGAAAGATGCTTATCTGCACATCAGCATCCGGCCGAGCCACCGGAAGTTCCTACGCTTCGCCTTCGAGGACGTCGCGTACGAGTTCCAGGCTTTACCCTTCGGCCTCAGCACAGCTCCCCGCGTGTTTACAAAATGCCTGGAGGCGGCGCTGTCACCCATGAGGGCTCAGGGGGTCCGAGCGCTGGACTACATCGACGACGTGCTGATTCTGGGGAGCTCCAGAGAACAGGTGAAATTACACACAGAGCGTGTGATCTTACACCTAGAATCTTTGGGTTTTCTGATAAATTCAGAAAAAAGTCAGTTATCCCCATCACAGCAGATTATTTTCCTTGGTCTGGAGTTGAACTCTGTTCTGTACAGAGCGAGGTTGTCAGAAAAAAGAGTCTCAGACCTGCAGCACTGCTTAGCTCTGTTCAGACTGGGCAGTATTGTGACCCTAAAATGCTGCCAGCGTCTTCTGGGCCTCATGGCAGCAGGGCTCGTCGCTTTTCAACTCGGTCTGCTGAAAATGCGTGCTTTCCAGATTTGGGTGAGCAGGCAGCAGCGAGGCCCCGCCACCCTGGTACAAAGGATGTCGGTGGACCCAGCCTGCATGGAGGCTCTGCAGCCATGGAGGGACACCTCCATGATGAGCGAAGGTGTCCAGCTGGGCAGGGTGCTGTCCCGGGTGTTGGTTACGACGGACGCCTCAAAGTCAGGTTGGGGCGGTCTTTGTCAGAATCAACACACACGGGGTGTGTGGTCCCAAACGGAGGCCCAGTTGCACATAAACCAGCTCGAGCTGCTCGCTGTGTTCCTGTCACTAAAACATTTCCACAGGAGGGGTCTGATTTCAGGCCAACATGTTTTAATCAGATCGGACAACACCTGTGTGGTCTCCTATGTCAACAGGGAGGGGGGTACTCACTCCCTACCCCTCCTGAGGCTGACCCAGGAACTGTTAATGTGGTGCAGCTCGCGTCTCCTGTCACTCAGAGCGACGCACGTACCAGGAGAGCTGAACTACGGGGCGGATGCCCTGTCAAGAGGGGTGCCCCTCCACTCAGAGTGGCGCCTGCACCCTCGCATTGTGAACCAGATCTGGGCACAATACGGGAGAGCAGACGTCGATCTGTTCGCAACCAGGGAAAACGCCCACCTTGCTATGTTTCACTCCATACGGGGCGCAAACACATCTCTCGGGTCGGACGCGTTCGCTCACGAGTGGTCGGCGTCAAGGCGCTATTATGCCTTCCCCCCTGTAGCGTTAATTCAGCCAACGCTGGAGCGTGTGCGCAGGAGGGGCCTCTCTCTGATCCTGGTGGCCCCCAGGTGGCCGAAGAAGGCCTGGTTTGCAGAGCTGGTCTCACTGTTAGCAGGAGCACCTTGGCAGCTGCCCGCTCACAGAGACCTTCTATCACAGGCCCACGGGCAAATCTGGCACCCACGACCGAGCCTGTGGCAGTTGTGGGTCTGGCCGCTGAAAGGAACAAACTGATCAGCTTTGGTTTACCCAACAATGTGGTAAATACAATTCAGAACGCACGTGCTGTGTCCACCCAGACGCTTTACGCGCGAAAATGGCGTGTTTTTGAGATCTGGTGCGTGGAAAGGAATATTGTGCCATATTCCTGTAACATAGCACAGCTCCTCACCTTTCTACAGGACCTGCTGGATAAAGGCCGTTCCTTTTCCACCATTAAGGTCTTCTTGGCAGCTGTATCAGCTTGCCACGAGGGGTGGGGCGGCAAGTCTCCCGGCTCCCACCCTCTCGTGACCCAGTTCATGAGGGGGGTTATGAAGGTGAGGCCTCCAAGCAGGGTCCTGGCCCCACAGTGGGACTTAACTCTGGTCCTGGAGGCCCTCTGTGAGCCTCCTTTCGAGCCTCTGCAGAGCGCTAAGATTGATTTATTGTCTTATAAGACTGCTCTCCTCTTAGCTTTATGCTCTGCCAAACGTGTTGGGGACCTACACGCATTGTCAGTTCACCCATTATGCACTCAGTTCGCTCAGGACGGGTCAAAGGTCACTCTGCGACCAAACCCGGCTTATTCACCTAAGGTCCCAACTTTAAACTACAGGAGTTTGGACTTTGAATTGTCAGCTTTTCCTCCCCCTCCTGTTCTGTCCGCAGAACAGAGGCGTCTTAACGCAATCTGCCCTGTGCGGGCTCTGCGTGTTTACATGGAGAGAACTAGCAGCTGGCGAAAATCAAATCAGCTGTTTGTATGCTTCGCTGCTCCTGTCGCAGGCAAAGCACTGTCAAGGCAGCGCCTCTCCCATTGGGTGACAGAGGCCATTTCTAGAGCATACAGCAGCAAAGGTCAACAGGTGCCCAGTGGTGTACACGCTCACTCAACCCGTGGGCTAGCCACTTCCTGGGCTTTGTTTAAGGGAGTGTCATTAGCAGACATCTGCGCTGCTGCTAATTGGTCTTCTCCTAACACGTTTATAAAATACTACAGTTTGGACGTCACAAATCATGACGTCACACAGGCTGTGCTCTCATCAAAGGAGAGCTGAACGTACTACCGCCTATCTGTCCGGGCCTAATGTTGCACAAAGCATGCATTTCCAGGGCGTGATGGTAGGTTCCCATATATTCTGTGTTGCACTGCAGTGACCGACTGAAGGGGAACTGGAGGTTATGCACCATAACCAATGTTCCCCGAGGGAGGGAACAAAGTGCAACACTCTTTTGCCCCTCCAATGCACAAGCTCAGGCGAAGTGCTTGCAGAGGCAGAACGTGAGGCGTCCTCCGTTTTTATTCCAGAGGGGCGTGGCCTCTGGAGACGTAGACGCCTCACTTGCCTTAAAAGGCGTGATTGTAATGCTTCAGGTGAACCGCGCGTGGCGCAATTCCCATATATTCTGTGTTGCACTTTGTTCCCTCCCTCGGGGAACATTGGTTATGGTGCATAACCTCCAGATTTCTAACTTGAATTAAACAGTTTGAATTAAACAGTCTTTGACTATTAAACATTGAATTCAATAATGCTTACTTAACACAAGGTTATTCATTAACACAAAATAAAGGAATAAGAGAGTCTCTTATGACTTATTGTGTTTTGATTCAAAATAATGTAATAAAATAGTGTTAATGTCTTTTTACTGAAAGTATCAGTGAAAAGGTGTCACTGGGACATATCAAAGAGACGAAGGTGTATCAAAGACCACCGTCTGGTTCACTACACTATGATTCAAGATTAAACTTTAAAAATGTTTACATTGGTTTGTAAAAACTGGGGCAGTGGAGCCAACCCACAGCAGTATACTGTAACAGAATTGTTAGGTCCATTCTCTGAATGTAGCTTCAAGACAAATCTGGTTTGAAAACTACTTTTAAAAAAGCATATCTTTATAGGGCCCAGAGGCAGGCACTTGTAGGTTTAACGACAGAAAACTGAAGCAGACTAGCTGATCTTTTTCAAAAAAGGATGGATCAAATATATACGGTGACGAAATACGACATACATTTGACTTGAGGTGGAATCCAAAGAGAACAATGAGCACAAAACCGAAACATCGACCTATAGCTAAATCAGTATCACATATCAGGGTGAGTTTCTTCGAGTCGGTCAATGCACGGCATGAGGTGAAGTGATAAACTGGTAACGAGTGGAGATAAGGTCAGAATGGACTTGGGAGAGGAGCACTGAGTCACAGGTGTGCAAAGTAATGAACTGCAGCAGCAGGACAGCTGGCCACATCAAGATGCAGACACAGACTGACAGTAGAGACAGACAAGAAAACACACACAAACACCACAGTTGAGGAGAAGGTAAGCAAGAGGAATGAAAGGAGAACTGCCAGACCATGACAATACCTCCCTCCTCATTTGGTCAGGGTCACCAGGATGTGCTTTAAGAAACTCTCTGATCAGTTCTTTAGAATGACGGCATGAAGAATCACACACAGTGAGGGCAGAACCGAGATCAATGAGAGGAGCCGGAGGACAAGTTTCTAAAGGTGCACTCAGGTCGCATAAATCTACTGGTGTGAACAGGGGAAAACGTGAAACATGTGGGGTGTGTACCCCATAATCCTGTAGTCTTAATTGAACAGCTGTGAGGTTTATGATGTGGTTATTTTTAAATGATCCAAGTTACTGCAGAGAGAACTAGATGGGTTTTATTTTCTAGGAAATCTATCTTTAGACATGAGAGAGGGGGGTTTATGTCATTATGAACAAGAAACGTATTGTAGTTTCGTGCATCTTCTTCTTTTGGTTTTTCTTTCTTCAGGTGTTGCCACAGCAAGTCATCTTCCTCCACCTCACTCTGTCCTCTGCATCTTCTGTCCTCACTCCAACTACCTCCATGTCCTCTCTAAATGCATCCAAATATCTCGTCTTTGTCTTTTTCCTGACAGCTACATTGCTAACATCCTTCTACCAATACACCACTGTCCCCCCTCTGGACATGTCCAAACCATCTCATTTGGCCACTCTGTGCTGTATCTCTGATGACCTCATTCCTGATCTTATCCATCCTTGTGACTCACTCCTAAGTAGAACTGCAGCATCTTCATTTCTGCCACCTCCAGTTCTTTCTCCTGTCTTTTTGTCAATGCACTGTCTCCAGACCACGACATAGCTGGTCTCACCACTGTCGTGTAAAATTTTCCTTTCCTAGCTCCTCTTTCAGGACCTCCATTTGTCTTTCTATCCACACCATGATAAAACAGTTTAAATGCTGCTCCAATGCTGCGAGCCTTGCTGCCCTTCTTGCAGTTTCGTGATTATTGAAGTATATTATTGCCCTGTAGTTTTGTGGCAAGCCATTTAAAATGCAACCAGTCAAAAGTAAACAGAAGTCATCGATTTGCAAATCTTATAAAGACATTTTATTCACAGTGAAACATAGTAAACATATTATGTGTTAAAACTAATGCAGTTTTTTTGTTGTTGTGCTAAACCATAATGAGCAGATGTAAGTAATGTGCAATTCATGCCGGTTTAAAAAAAATGTTTTCTGAAATTGGTTTTTTGTCAAATAACACAAATTTTTAAAAAAATGACAGATCACAAAATGACAACGCATTTGGTGTACATAACTGCTAGGAGAATGCAATTACCAAAGATTTTTCGGTTTGTACTGTGTGTGTGTGTGTTTTGTAAATACTGCTGTCTGTCAAAGCTGACAGCAGTCTATTGCTACTGATTGAGGGCTTAACTAAAATATGTACCATATATTCCGCCTGATAAGTCTCACCTTTCTATAAGTCGCTTGCTTTGTCCAATTATTGGCAATAAATTGGAAAAATCCATAAACGTGTCGCACCTCTATTTAAGTCGCATCTATTATGCGTCACCGCGATGCGTCAGCACGTCATTTGCCCTGCTGAAAATGGTGGCCACAGAGCGAGCAAGCACGGAAGGACTTTACAAGATTAACACAGTAAAAACAATTATTTGTTTGCTGAAAATTATAGCAAAGATGTGTCTTAGCTGAACTTTTCCTTAATAAATTAACACAATTGTCAAATCAGCTGGATTTAAAAAGTAGTTCGCCACGTGCACGGGTGGGACAGCTTTATTTCTTTAAAATTTAGCTAAATAAACACTTAAAAAATATATTTCTTAGCTGACATTATAGCACAAGGTTTCCTGAGCTTAACCGTTCCTTAATAAATTCACGAAATGGTCAAATCTGCTGGATTTAAATTGTTTCGCTTTGACTTCTTCCAAACCGCTGCGTGGGCTGTGAAAATAAATTGTAAATAAATCGAATTTTAGCTCAAATGTCTCATACAGCTAATAGTTTGTAAATGTCCATGTTGTGATTACTTTCTGTAAGTTTGATAAAAATCTGTCCTGTAGTTCATGAGTTATTTACCATATATAAATAGTACCCATTGCTAACAAACACAGCTAACAGTAGTTCATACCTCCAGAGCAGGAGGCTGGTCTGCGACAGAGTCAGTCTGACCAGAGGAGGCTGCCGTCGGACACATAAGGTGGGAACGGTCAGTTTACCCTAGCGGACAAAAGTGGTACTGCACCATTTTTTGCCAAAATGAAAAACGGTCATATCTGAACCAAAAATTGGTCTAAAAATATGGGGAAAAAATCCATAAACAAGTCTCACCTCTGTATTAGTCGCAGGGCATGCAAATTAGGCAAAAAGGTGCGACTTATAGACCGGAAAATACGGTACTGTATATGTATCTTACACTCTGAAATCACTGCACCTTACTAACAAGCTCCATGGTAAGAGTTAATGGTGATGTATTAAAGTCTTAAACATGGTGTGTCATTCTGCGCTGAGCAGACTGAGCAGACTGAGCAAGACTGAGCCTGGGAGACAGAGTGACCTTGAGACAGACAGCTTTAAAAAGTATTCTTAAATAAGATAACGGTCATCACTTTAAGGGAGAATGTGCCCACCTCAGCATCATTTTAAGCTTTTCTTCTTCAGATAGACATTTTTGGCTTGCAGGTCTACATGAATGTCTGATGCAGGGCTGCTAATAATTCCAGTGAGCTCAAACTTGCTGTGGCTCTCTCTGAGCATGTGCAGAGAAGCACTGCAGTGCTGCACTGCTAAGGGAGGAAAAGACAGAGCGGCGAGAGGTCCCAGTGTCATCCCATGTGTGCAAAAAGCATTTGGGGGATAGAAGAATGTATTAGGACCACTGCTGCCTCCCTGCATGGTGAGGAATCCATTAAGCATGAAAAGGTCTGAGTCAATGTCAACAACCCACATGGCACACAACATTTTCCATGGTGCATGTTCTAATTGCACAGCTCGCAAGTGTACAAGAACATTTGTCATCTGGAGTTTCCTCCTGGCAAATACTGAGTTAATTTGCTGCCGTGCAGCTCCTGATATAATCTCATCAGGTGCAATAATTTCCACCTTGCTCCAGACCAACTCAGCACGCATGCAGAGATCTCCATGAGTCCTTTAATCAAGAGAAACAACCAACATCCACTCAGACGCTTTAGTCTTTCTACAGGCCTTTTGCCTCATGCATCCTTTCTTCTTCATTTGTCTTCATTTTGTAAATTATTTGTGTGCATGTCTTGTTTAGTATGAGAATAATGGTTTAAGGCAGGAAAAGTCTTGCTTGTAGAGCAAGACGATGGCTCGCACTACAAGACCAGCAGTTCTTTAAGGAATGCACATCACCTGCTGCCTTTCAAGTCAGAGTTATCGTCTTGTGATGAGAAACGGATGAGTTATAGCCATTTTTGTTAAATGTTGAAATGTTTAACATGTACAGTTGACTATTGCCACGTATTGCATTATCTGTTAGTGCTTAGATTGTGAATTGTGAAAGGCTCTCCAATACTACCACATTTAATTTTAGCTAAGCACCTATAATATTTGCTGAGGTAAATACATTTTATTACAAACTAAAATCGCTAAGCTGTGGTGGGCATCTTGAACTGGTGACTGCAAAAGTTAATCATGTGTATGTGATTAGGTAAAAAAATAGTTTCTGAGAGTGTCATTCCATTTTGCAAAGTGGTTCATGCAATATTTTGCTAACAGACAAACAGGGTTAGCTTCACAATTAATGTCACGATTTTAAGCAAAGATGTTGTGCAATAAGTTGTACTCAAAAGTATGTTTTGGAGTTAATGCTCAGCTACTTCCATACACAATTTTAGCCCAATATCTTTAAAGTTGACTGAGTTATAGCCATTTTTATTGTTTATAATTTCAGCTCAATGTGGCAGCCATATTGAATTTAGTTAACGCCGAAAGTTCATCACTTGTAGATGTCAATGCAATGACTATTTTTTATGTGAGTTTCACTAAAATTAATGAAGTGGTTTATGAAATATTTTGCTAACAGAGAGACAAACACACACATACAATTACATGATCACCCATCTTTCATGGCAGTGACAGTGAGTGCATCATTGCAAAATAAAAAGAACAAGTAATTTTACTCATGAATGGAAATTAATGTCATGTAGAAAAATGTCACTTTGAGCACAACTGTAAATAAGAATTTATATTAAACAAAAAAAAGGCAGTTGTTTTCTTGAATGAAACGACAACTCCTAAAAGGTAAATGTTTCAAATCTCCTGTGTAACAAACTGTATGTGTCCTGCAGTCTAACTGAGGACTTGTGGCAATGCAGACTAATCTTCCTCTGACTCAGGCTGCTGAGGCTTCAAAACAGGTAATGGTAAACGTCAATGGCACTGCATGTGCACCTCACAGTCGTGACGCACGCTGGCATTTCTAAAAGCTGTCATCCATTTTGTGGGCAATGATGACGACAGTGGCCAAAAAAAAAAAAGAGAGAATAAATAAATAAAAAGAAAGAAAGGAAGGTGTGGGTTTGGATCTCTGGGCTTAAAGGGCCATCAGGTGGCTGTGAACTGAACTGCACAGTCAGACTGGAGCAGGAGCCTGCAGTGCACAAGAGGTGTAGTTGTAATGGAGCCAGCAGAGCGATGAAACACTGCTTTCCCTTCCAACTGCAAGGGTCACGCCTGAGCAGATCCCTTTGAAGCAAACTCAAGGTGTCATTTCCTGCTAAGCGATATACAGTACTAGAAAGGTTCCAATTCCCAGTGTTGAACAAAGACTTTTGTGGTAATTGGAAATATTTTTTTTATCACCTTTCTCCTGAATTCACTCTGACTGATGATGTGCCACTAACAGGGGTGGACTGGGACAATAATCCAGGCCGGGAATTTGATACCAGGCCACCACCACCCGACTAACGTAAACCGACTGAGTTCATTCAGTGGAGCACACTTTGAAAACTATATGACTTCATATATGTACTCGTTTAGCAACGTGGTGGTGGCCATTGGCGTCGGAAGCATATGGGGGACACACTGGTAGGTGGGGGGTCTGGGGGTCCTCCCTCAGAAATTTTTGAATAAAGCAGATGCCATTTCCTGAATTCTGCGGTATTTTAACAGGTTGTTTAACATCTGGTTTTATCTACATAAGGACCCTCATCAATATGCATACCGAGAGAACCAATCAACAGAGGACGCCATCTCCTCTGTGGTCCACACTGCTCTCACCCACCTGGATCAGAAGGACTCATACGTGCGTCTGCTCTTTGTGGACTTCACATCTGCCTTCAACACCATGATCCCCCAAACTCTGATAGACAAACTATCCACACTTGGACTAAGCCCCTCCATTTGTAACTGGGTACTAGACTTCTTAACAAACAGACCACAGTCCGTGAAGATCCACAACTTCTCCTCCTCCACCATAACCCTCAGCACTGGCTCTCCCCAAGGATGTGTGCTGAGCCCTCTTCTGTTCACTCTGCTCACATATGATTGTACAGCCACACATCCAGGCTGTCATATTGTTAAGTTTGCAGATGATACAGCGGTGGTGGGATGCATCACAAACAATGATGAGTCCAGCTACAGACAGGAGGTGGAACACCTGGAGAGCTGGTGCAAAGAGAATAATCTTCACATGAATGTGAAGAAGACAAAGGAGATGATTGTGGACTTCAGAAGGAACAAACACACCCATGCCCCACTGAACATAGGTGGATCTGCGGTGGAGGTGGTCTCCAGCTACAAATACTTGGGTGTACACTTGAATGATAACCTCAGCTGGAGCAACAACACCACCAGCCTGATCAAGAAAGGTCATCAGAGACTCTACTTCCTCAGACGGCTGAGACGAGCTGGTCTGAGCAGCCCAGTTCTCACCTCCTTCTACAGGTGTGCAGTGGAGAGCATCCTGTGCTCCAGCATCAATGTGTGGCATGGAGGCTGCACAGTTGCAGAGAGGAAAGCTCTACAGAGAGTGGTGAAGGCTGCACAGAAGTCTGTTGGAGTCAGTCTCCCCACCATCACAGACATTTACACCTCCAGATGCAGGAAAAGAGCCACCTGCATCATGAAAGACCTCACTCACCCAGCACACTCACTCTTTGCCCCACTCCCCTCAGGACGGAGGTTGAGGAGCATCAAATGTAGAACCACTAGACTGAGGAACAGCTTCTACCCTGAGGCTGTTAGACTCATGAATAAATAAATAATAAGAATAATCACTGCAAAATATCACATCATGCTGATGCTGATCTGTTTTCTTGTTGCTGTGTTCATCTGTGACCATCTGCTCATACAGACTCATGTTCGTGCTGCTGTTTATAATGATGTTTTTCTACTACATTAGGGCTTAGTGTATTACTAGTTGATGTTTTTCTTAGTTAATCCTAGATGTTATTACTGTTTTTCTCTTGCATTTGTTGTTGGATGTAACTGGGACCCTGTGTACATAATCTCGTTTTCATCACATGTACCACATGCGGTGCAAATGACAATAAAGACTCTCTGACTCTGACTCTGA
>JBBPBX010018331.1:27577-45749 GCA_038048925.1 Garcialebias charrua | reverse complement strand
TTTGCAAAACATTACAGTTTGGACGTTACTGCGTGTGACGTCACTCAGGCTGTCCTCTCTAACACACAGTAGAGAGCAGCCAAGTGATGCCTAATGTATAAAGGCAGATGTTCACACAAGCATGCATTTTACTGAGCATTTCAAGGGCGTGAATGAATTACGTTCCCATAGCAATATGTTGCACCGAGTGACTGACTGATAAGGGAACTGAAAGTTATGCACCATAAGTATGTTCCCTAAAGGAAGGGAACGAGGTGCAACACAGTTGGCCCTTTCAATGCTGAAGCTCGGTCAAGTGCATTTTGGAGAAAGTAGGATGGGCGTCCGCATCTTAAGTACCCAGAGGGCGGGGTCTCTGGGGTGATGCTGACGCCCCCTGCCGTTAAGGCGTGATTGTATTCCTTCAGGTAATTGCGCGGGGGCGCAATTTCCCATAGCAATAGTGTTGCACCTCGTTCCCTTCCTTCAGGGAACATGAGTTATGGTGCATAACTTTCATGCTTCCCCACTAGAGCTGCAGCCCCTGCGATCTGACTCTAGAACAAGCAGAAGATGATGGATGAAAGAATGAATGGAAGTTGAACATGTGACTGTGAAACAAACAAGGACAAGTTGCTTGTTTAACAAAACTCACAGTAACACAATAGGTGGGAAAAGTCCAATTAAGTTTTAACTGCTTGAGTACCAATTTAGGATTCACAAAAAGTTCACACACATATCTATGCAATAATTACATAAAAAGTGTTATTTATGGATAAAATATGTTGTGTAATAAACTGCCACAGTTCAGTATAGATTTGAGAGGATCAAGATCAATATTTTAAATGTGATTTTAAAATGTTCCCTAATGATATGAGAAAAGTATGTGTCTTGAAACAGGACTGAACATCACTCCGCATGAGAAAACACAAACCAAATCAGATCCAAATTGGTTTCTAACACACACAAGTACTCAAAACACACACACTCCTTTGATACCACACACCTACACATCTGGTAAAGTACACAACACAGAACACAGCAATACAGACACACATATGCCCTCAGACGCTGGGATATATGATAACAAATGCTTGAATAACACAAAAATCAAATTCCGGGTTCATCTTGCAATCTGAGCCCCACAAACTCAATTTTCCACCGCAGTCTCGCCACCTCACATTCCACGCCTTTCCCTCATGAACGAATGGGGTCAGTATCGTCACAAACTCAATTTTCCACCGCAGTCTCGCCACCTCACATTCCACGCCTTTCCCTCATGAACGAATGGGGTCAGTATCGTCACAGAAACATCATCCACTGCTCTCGCCTCTCCTTTCTCGGTGAATGGATGCTGAGCACTGGTGCATATCTACACAGGGATGGCAAGGGTACCAAGGAGAGAAAATCAATACTATATCTCACCACTAAGCACAATCCCAACCAAAAGCAGCTGGAGTTTGCAGGTTGCTCCATAAACTGGACGGCTTCATCTGCCTGGCCACTGTATCACTGGCTTGCTACAATAATGCACTACAACACAATGGTCTGGGCCAGAATGTGCCAGATGCAGAGGTACACATACTCACAGGCTTGAAAAACAAAAACACACACATACACAGTGACAAACAGCATACTCCCAAGGGCCTGGGAATTGCAACGCCATTGAGAAAAACCTCTTGCGAGGCAAGTGCAGTGTTGATAAAAACATTTCCTTCCCCACAACCAAGAAGACACCTCCAAACCCCTTTAGTCAACCCTACCTGTCCCCGTGTATGTCCATATAGACAGGTGCTGGAAAACTAACCCATACAGTACACACATATGTATACTTACAAACACACAGGCTGATACAGCCCTTAAAATACCTGTTCTAAAAATAGCAGATGGGAAACCGAACCAAGGCTATTATTATTGCGTGCACGTCCTGCTTGGTCCCACCAAGGAAGGGGAAGAGACTAATGATTTTCCTGGTGCAAGCAATTAAAAAACTATTTGTCACCTGCCAGGCCGCATATGACGTTATAGGAGGCTTGGCAGAGAACCGCAGTGCAACGCCACATAGAGAAAATGTTCACACACAAAGTGGGTTGCAACACAGAATGAGGTGCAGCAACAAAATGGGGCACAAGAAACAGGTGAAGCTAGAGGGTTCCATAAAAAGGACAGGTGGGGGAAAATGAAGCAAGACTGGAGAAAATGATGCTTTGAATGGAAGGACAGAGTTGGGTAAAAGGTTGATTTATATGGGCAGGTTAATACAGGCCAGCATTAGCCTGAGACAGCACACTGCCATCAGGAAGTCATGTAATATTTAGAATGCAGCCAGTAAAAGTAATTCTGCTGCTGAGCTCCTGGCTAAAATACAAATGTATATTTCTGTCACTATACTTACGCTCTATGAGCACAAAAAGAGCAACACTTTCTGCCTTCCACCTGTGAGATCTACTCCGTCTTGTCTCACCACTTGTTTTTGGCTGCCTTCTTAACTGTGCACAACATTCAAGCTTTTACATTTCGTCTTTTTAACTGAATTGTTGACATTCAGTTAGATCTGTTCTGTTCTGTAGAAACACATATAATCAGATTGAAGTGCAAATCCAAGCTTTAATATATTTTAATGATTCCCTTTGCCTGCTTGGCTACATTCTTTCTATTTGGAAGAAAAGAGTGAGATAAGAAAGTATTTCTAAGCTAGAAGACCCTGGAGAAGCAAATGTGTTTTTTGTTGTTGTTGTACCCAGTTGGGGTGTATCAGGAGAAGGATTTATCATCTCTAGGCTGAATGAGGGTTAGGATGCCACACAAGGGGCACTCAGTCTGTCTAAAACCTCCTTCATTTTATAAGAAAATGCACCCTGATGCTGCTACAAAAGGCCAATATTCAGCTCCAGGGCAATGAGGAAACCTATATAAATCGGGTAAGGGTGGGGAGGGTTCTAAATAATGTTAAGGCCAGCATTATGCCTCCTTTGCAGTTCTCAGACCAACCCAGATCCAGACTGAAGCAGCCGCTCGGCTGCAGTTATTTATGAGGCAGCTCGTTAACGTTGGGTGATTTGCACTGCTCGTTTGCCCCCGCTCATCTCGACCAAATGATATCATCTTCTACCTCTAATCTTCTAATTCTAATCGCCATTCTCAAAGCACCCCTGCCACCGCTCGTTTTCTCCACAACATGCCATCCCATTTTTCCCATCCTTCACATTTGGCCTTCCTTTTCCATCTCCTCTTCCTCCCTCCTTCTCCTTTCCTTTCTGGTTTGTGTGGGCATGGGACGAGGGTGCAGACAGAGATTGGAACTGTTCTACTGAAGTGTGTGTGTTTGCTTTCAGTATAACATGTTCTAGGATCAAAAACTGACTCTAAAGTCTGGTTTGACTCTGAAGGCTGTATGTGGGCTTGCAGTTACTTTTTCACTGCCCCCTACTGAGTGAGAGTGAGAGCAGACTGAAAAATATGTTGTTTTTTTTTCTTCTTGAAACTTGCAGAGGGAGATGGCCCAACATTGTTGCGAAGACATAAGACAGATAGAACTGTAGGTAGGAGTGGAGTTAGATCGTCAGAAAGTAAAAGGGGAAAAAAAAGGAGAAAATTACTGTACACACCAAAAAAAATTCACATTAACAACTGTAAATTAGAGTTTTTTTTTACTTTTAAAATTACTGCTGAAATGTGCTAGACCTCCCTTTTCACTTCAAATGCTAAATTGATTGGACATCTTGACTGAATATCTTATTTTGATCTTATATCTGTCTACAAACAGGCCTGTATCAAATCCACAGAGCTTATGATCCGTTCTTGGACTAGCTGCGGTAAGCACGCACAGAGAGACAGCTTTTCCCAATGAAAATGGCCAATTATAGAAATTTCAATCAGAGTTGTTGGTTTGTGTGTCGATAAGTGGTAGCTGGTTAAAAGGGGAATTGAGATCGATAACTAACTGAATGCAGAGTGACTCCAATATTCTGGCCTTGTAGCACCAAAGTGTTCATCACACCAACTCCTTTCTACTCCTCTTTATCTAGGCGGATACACTTTCCCATCCATCTGCTTTTACCTCAATCCTTTCTTTCTATGTCTTGTCCTTCGCTCACATCCAAGTGATGGTGTATGTCAGCCCTCATCTACAACTAATTGGGGCTCAGAGGAGTAATCAGGGAAGGACAAATCAGACAGTTCTGGTCATTAGCTGTGACCAGTGTTCTCTGGGAAGCTGAGAGATACGTGCACATTTCTGCCATCACACCTGAGCCTGCAAAACAACATAAGCAGACCCATGACATGAGCAAGGATTGGCAAAGGATAGACTCCACTTACTGTGGTTCCATTGATTTCTTCTGGTTTATAACCCTCACAGACAGGAAATAAACATAAATAAGGCCTGGATGATTTCACAATATATGCAGGGAGAGAGACTGCTTGTGAAATCCAACACGGAGTGAAATCATTGCAATTTTAAAGCTTAAACAATCTTGGACCGACATGATTTCTGCTCTTAAATTTAAACCTTTTCACTGTGCAAATCTGGGCTTTCCAGAAAACAGAGAGTGAAGCAGAATATTATGTAAAATATTGGTGTCAATACCATTTTCAAAGTCACGAAATGTAAACATGTCAATGGCTTCTTTTTCTGAAATTGGGGTGAACGACTGCAGAGCCAGATTAATGTCAATTCCCCTTACTGGCAGAGCCCTAACCTTTCAGAAGGACTGAATTATTTAAGCACCCCATACCTGTTGTGGGACTCTGTTTCTCCATCTGGACAGAGGCTGGTTATGAGGCAGCGTGAGTCTATGGCCAGGCGCACCTCCTTGGCTGCAGAGGGAAAATAGCAAGACAAATGCGGCGGGGGATTTGTGATAATTGGCCGTGCTGGTGGGCCAGACAACGAGCCTACGGAAAAGGTCGCAGGCACTGAGGAACTGATCAGTCTGCCACAAAGAGAGAAGGCTCAGTTTGCCTCTTGGGCTTTGCTCAACTTCTCTCCATTTCTTTGTTTCAAGAGAGGGCGCTCCAGCAGGGGTTGGTAATTAAGTGACAGCGTGACCTTCTGTTTGTTTAGAGGACGGAGGCCTCACTAACCATGTTTCCATCTATTTTCATTTCGAATTTTGAGCTAATTTTTGAAATCTCGCAAATATGTAAATAAAAATTAATGCGAAGCAGAAGTGTTTCCATCAACTGGCTTGAATCGCATCTACCGGGCCACGCACAGCGTCATTACGTCAGACGTCAGCGTCATTACGTCAGACGTCAGCGTTACGCATGTCTACAGTAAACAGGAAGTAGCGGTTGAAAACAGAACCCGGCCACACATCTCGTCAAAATGGAGAGAATATTTCAGGTATGTGTTGCTATCGGGCAAGTTGTATTTATTCTGTCATGCCAACTAGTTTTAGCGATGTTACATGTTGTCCGGAGCGGAAACAGCTGATCAGTCACATGACGTAAATGTTCGCTACGGCAGAACTGAGTCGGCAAATCTGTTTCCATCTGTCGTTTTGCGCATCAGCTCTGTTTCGACCCCCCAAAAACCACCTCAAGCGAGCGTATCAACTTTAGAGCGAATTAGAGGAAGTTAACTCGAATTACCGTATGCCGTTTCCATTTAGCTTTTCTGATGCGATGCTTCAAAATGCTCATCTAGAAACCTTGATGGAAACACGGCTACTGTTTTGGGTGAGGGGACTTAAAACTAACTTTATATCTTTAGAGAGTTCCAAAAGAGTTAAAATAGAAGTTGCTAGCAAGATGTGCATGAATACAGCAGAGAGAGAAGGTTAGTATCAGTGTGTCGGCACATAAGGAGTAGAAGAAGGAGAGGGGGCACCACGGGGACATGGCCCACACCCCAACATGCTCATGAAACAGCTGTTCTCCTCATGGCGTAGAGAGTTGGGGCTTGCCAGCAGCAGCATGCTGCTGAGAGCACCATGGTCTCCAACCATAGTGCAGCAACAGAGTGGCAAAGTCTGAGACACACATGTGCAAAGACAAGAATGTGTAAACACTGACAAGTACACAGACACACACTCCCAAAGCATGTGCCACCACCTGTTCTCCTGCCAGTCCAGTGTTGCAGTTTTGAATTTGACGTTAACATCAGGTAGTAAAGTCAAAGTCACACACTATAAGTCTGAACTCATACTCTATGGATATGCTTTTCCATTTGATACAAACAACAGCCTGCATAGCTAAAGGCAATCATATTTCTACAGCCTCCGTTTGCCCTGAGGTTGCAGACAGCCAGTCAAAACCGCACCAGGTTTTACAAACTCTCTACCCCCTCAGTGAAATCAACAGAACAGTGCCCGGACTCATCCATGATTTATCTCAGTGAAATATTCATTATGTAGCCTTGCATAGACCGGACGCATATGATGTGCATCTGGACCCGACGGCTCTGCTCTGTCATCACACATCACCTGAGCAACTCTGAGTCAGGCACCTGTCTTCCACCGCTCATCGCAGAGCCAAATAAACTGATCCGAAGGAAAGAAGGGCTCTGATCGCTATAAAGAATCTATCCGTCTGCCTTTAGCCTGCAGGCACGACCACTGTGGAGCTGTGGTATCTTGCCTGCGCGCCTAACCATGGATTCACACAGTAATGGAGCTTCTCAACATTTCTCATTCAATTAGCCAGACTGAGAGGAACCTCTGTCTTTACTAGTGTTGAGGTGTGAAGCACAACGTGCACACGGGTTCGTCCCTGTTCACAATCTGCTGACTGCATTGGCTTGAGGTAGTTTTTGATAAATCAATACCACCAAAAAGAGGGAAAAAATGTTTCAGCACCATAGACAGCGCCACAGGGCTTAAAGTGCTAAAGGCTCGACAAAGGCATTCTGCCTGTCCAATTAGGTAACCTTTGAATGAGTCTATACATTCAAATCACCAAAATACTGTCTAATACTCCTGGAGCGATCACAGGGACAACAGTGACAACTCATTTTCCAACATAACACTGATTCAAGCAGTTCCAAAGTCATTATATTCCAAAGGACTAATGTAATAGGAAAAACGTACCAGCAGTGAATGATGATATTAATAATGTATTCATGTGAGACAGAGACTAGAGCGCCGTGGCCTAAGCTGCGAGAGGTAAGAGGGAGAAAGTGATAGCTCTAAAGAAACAAGGTCGTCAGCATTCCCTCCTGCCTTACCAGTCACTTTATTATCTCGTTCCTCTCTCCTCTGTTTTAAAGTAGGAAAAGCAGGGAGAGGATATTGACCCCTCTGTGTTCGTGGCAGGCAGTGGGACAAATGAAGTTTTCCCTCAGACCCCCTCCGTGTGAATGTCATAATTATCCCCACCTCTGTGGCCCCGCCGGTCAGCACAAACTCCACCGTCTGATTTGATGGAGAGGCACAAGTAGGGAATTACATTCGATTAGCACTAAACAAGAAAAAGGGACAATGGAATCAATCAGCGGTGCTAGGACAGGCAAGTTTCTTTGTGTCATTGAGTATGTGTGTGTGTTTCCCCATAGCTTGTACCTGAAAATACATGTGAATACATTGTTTATGCATACTACAGCTGTTGAGGGTGTTTAAAATGATTTCAAGGGGTTTATGATGAGTATTTTTGCTGCTAGTGTTGAGAATTTACCATTAAAAAACAAACAATTAAATGAACTTTTTTGTTTGACAGAAATCTCACATAGTCTACCTCAACAGCAATTGGGATTCACTGTTTGTAACCCTTGGATAACTGCAGCTCTCCTTTCCCTCCATCTCAGCCATTTGCTGGGATGGGGCAGACGTTTCTAAAGTGGCCTAATGCAATGAAAAGGAGGAGGTGGAGTGGTGAGGTGGGATGAGCAGATTGAGAGTGAAAGGTGAAAAGAACAAAAAGAAAATGAATGAGCTGGGAGAAGACCCCACCTTGCAGGCCTTTTTTTCCTGTCCCCCGTCTCATTACCCAGGCTTTGACTCAATAAAGAGTGGATAAGGAGTGGATAAAGAGGCGCGCACACACCCTTGCTTAATCCCCCCCCCCCCCATCTTTTTCTTTAAAATACCTTTAATCAATCTCACTCTGTCTGTCTCATTTTAGGCTCCATGGCTTTGCCACACGTATGTCCAAAATCACTTTCATATACCCACACTATTGCGTTTGTACCTGTTTCACCCCCAACTTCAGTCGTTAAATCTATATTCCTTTCCAAGTCTTCCTGTATTGTAACTTTTTTGAAAAGTTGTGTCCCTCTTCCTCTTTCATTCACCTCCTGTCTCGACCCTCAGTGTCCTCTGTGTTCCCTCCCTGTCGGTGCTGTGCAATACGAGTTATTTTCATCCCGGTCTCTCCTTGACTGTGGCTGCTGGATGGTTGAATATTTACATTTTTCACTCACTGGTGACCTTTCCCTGTTGCCGCTCCGGGAGCTCCAGTCTTCTTGCCGCTCTGATGTTGACAGACTACTGCTTGCAAATCTCATATGGACACAGCAAATGGTAGACAGGGAGTTGGAAACAGAGGGTTCAGAGATTGAAGGAATGTGAAAAAGAAGAGCTAGTGAGGGAATAATAAGAAAGGCTGTGGCCACGCTGGTTGAAACTGGCTGAAGGAGACAGGGGTGCTGAAGGTTTTCAGCAGTGCTGGGCAGCGCTAATCCAAAAATTAGTTCCACAATTTCTAAAACGCTTATTAATTTTTTTAGGTCCACAATTTCAAAAGCACAAATGTCTTATGAAAATTAGGGGAAGCTATTCTAATCCGCTATTTATATATTTATATATTATATATATTTATTTATTAGGCATGTAACGGTTGTAATGGGTGTACCGAACCGTTTCGGTACACCACGTTCGGTTCGGTCCAACTGCGTACCGTTTCGGTTATTTTTTCACTCATTAAACTCATTTAACATGGGAATATATGCACCGCGGAACAAAATTTCCTGGGCGCGTTTCAGCACGGAGCTATTTTCGCATGGCACGCACAGCATTTAGCCATTAGCATCTCGTGCGGTCTCCTGTTTTTGAACGTTATAGCTTTCTTGTTAAAAGACGAGCGCACGCGCAGCTTGTGTGGACTTTGTTTCAGACTCTGCAGCAGCTGAGTGCATGACGCAGCTCTCTGCAGCAGCAACACGTCTAAACGTGAACGCGCTGGAAACTGTCATCCGAACGTGAACAGCAGCTGTATTAAAACTACTTCATCCGAACGTGAACAGCAGCTGTATTAAAACTACTTCATCCGAACGTGAACAGCAGCTGTATTAAAACTCCTTCATCAGGTAATCAGAGCGGTCCAGAGCAATAACACAAGCTGTATGAGTTTTTAAATCTCTGAATCTGTCTGAACGTTGTTATATGCGCAGGCTTTAAAGTTGCTGAGCGTCGCTATGAGACATTCATCACGTCAACACTTCAAAAAGTTCAGCTCTTTATGAAAAAACTAACTGATGTTGTCAACAACAAGCCCTGGACCAGATTAAAGCCCTGCCTGCCATGATGATGAAGAGTGAGAGATTCAATTGTTCAAGAGGTATTGTTTTATTATTATCTAAATAATCTTTTTTTTTAAATCATAATCTTATTAACTTGTTTTTTTTTTATCTCTTTTGTTTTTTATTTCCAGTCTGTGACAGAGGTAAATCCACCTGCAGCTAAGTGATGACTGAACTGAACTCTGAACTGTTCCCACAGTCCCACCTGTCCCACCAAGAAGAAGTTGTGAGTACAGTAATGAGGACAAATACAGCCACACTGCTGCACCCTTAATATTTATATATAGCCGGCAGCGTTATGCAATATTTGCACTACACTGCCAACTGAAAAGTAACAAAAATGATCCTAAAAGGATGAAATTACAAAAATCAAAGGATTTATTTAATACTTTACGTACATATATTCTATTCGGCCACGAAATCAACAAAAAATAGAATGATCTTTTAATCCCTAAAACCACTTTTAAATCTCAAATACACGGGTGTGTCGCCACCGCATTTATACATAAAAGTAACCCAAATACATAAAACTAACGACTCACCGTCGAATGGTCGACACAAAACACACAATAAAATCCTCCGGCCGCGTTAATTTGGCTTGAAACAGCGGGGTTCTCTGCGGATTTATCCATTAGTAACCCAGCACAACTAGCTGGACACAGAGTTCAGCGTCCAGTTCACCTCTGACCCGGAAGATGTCAAGATTCTATAGGTAGTCAACAGATTTAATGAAAAGTAACTAAAATACATAAAACTAACGACTCACCGTCGAATGGTCGACACAAAACACACAATAAAATCCTCCGGCCGCGTTAATTTGGCTTGAAACAGCGGGGTTCTCTGCGGATTTATCCAAGTACCCAGCACAAACAGCTAGCCACAGAATTAGCCCCTGAGTTCACCTCTGACCCGGAAGATGTCAAGATGGAATAGTCCATTTTTAGTAGGGGGATAAAGAAATCGACCGTTTTTTTATTGCGTATTTAATGATCGTTTTCATCGTAACTATAATTATTTTTATGTTAAATGTACATTAACAAGCAGGATCAATGTTAGGGATGTAGGTGACTGGCCGGGGCGCGGCGGGGCCGGGGCCCCATGCTGATTGGGATCCCCAGGCAACGGCATCATTTACCTACATGGTAGATCCGAGTCTGTTCTCCGCTCTGCTCCCCCTCCAACCCTCCCTCCTCTCTGCTCTTTACGGTGGGGAAAAAGGTAAAACTAGCAGCAACAGAGCCAGAATAAGAGCCTCTAAATAAGTTTATTGGTTTTTACTGATAGATAATTAGTTATTAGCGGTACTGCATTTTAAATAAAAATAGCACAAATCCGCTTATGAATTATAAAAGTTAGTCAAACCACAAAAACGCTGACAAAAAGTTTAGGTCCACTGTAAGCGGATTAGCGCTTTAGCGCTCTCTAGCGTTCATGTGCCCACCACTGGTTTTCAGGCATTTTGAGGAATGTGAACAGAGGTGTAATTCTTTCCCCCAGTGCCCAAATTACTGTTGTTTCTCGTCCTCACCCTAATGGTCTAACATTCACTGCCTCAAAAGAGATGCACATTTTAAAATGCATGTTTGTGAGGGTTTTTGGCAGCAGAGGGGTACTGTTGTCTGAGCGAATGGATGTGTTTTTGCAACTCAAAGCCTCGAGACAAGAGCAAGAAGATCTGCTGAGCAGTGTGAGAGGCGAAGGCCAAAGATTTAATAAGTACTGTAGTTGTTCTCAGCAACAGGGGGAGAAAGTTGAGTCAGAACATTCCTCAAAGTTTGATGAGTGTTTGTGCAGAGAGACTGAGATGCTGAAAATGAAGGTTGTAAAAAAAAAAAGAGTGGCCCAGTCTGACCCCAGCTCATGATGCAACGGGTGTATCCATGTTTTAAATGTCTCCATTTTAGGGCTGAACGATTTTGGAAAATAATCTAATTGCAATTTTTTTCTATAAATTGCGATTTAAAACGCAATTATTTTTTATATCTTCTCAAGTATTTTTCAACAAACGGAAGCATTAAATCAATCTGTTTTAAAATAAACAATGTCAGATTTATTTAAAGCAGAGATTACAATAAAGCATATGCCTTTTCTTTTCACCATTTCTATTTTTTCTGGTTTCATAAACATAATAGTAAACATGTTAAGTGAACTTCCTAACTACTGTCTGAACTTCACATGACAGTTAATAAATAAATATTAAAAATTAGATATAAAAAAATTACTCTTTGAAGTTCAAACAGTTCGGTCAGTGATCCCTGTCGGCTGATACTTTGCTTACTTGAAGTTGAAGCACTGGTTGTTGTCATTCTAGCCATGCAACCATTGTAAATGTCTTTGTGATGTTTTTTTTGTAAGTGTTGATAAGGAGTTGTGTCACGTGACCAGTCAAATTGCAGCCTTCGCGATTAGAAAATCTCATTTTATCATATTGCGATATTATTGTAAATGCAATTAATTGTTCAGCCCTACTCCATTTCTTAGCATAACTTGAGCTTGAATTAAATTCTGGTCATCTTTTTTTTTTTTTTTTTTACTAATTAAAGGGCAGGTACACATTTTTAACCCTTTAGCAAAACAACAGTGCAACCATTTTCATATGTTAGCTAAAGTTATTGCTGAAAACCTTCTGCATTATATCTTCAGCAAAAAAAAAATCATTATTTCTTCTATTCAGAGTCAGTAATGAGGACAAAATCCTTGCAACTTTGGAAAATTGTTTAAAAAAAAACTTGGTTTGGTGCATCAGTAATAACAGTAATATCTCCAATGTAAATTTGTAGAGCAAATAATAATAATAATAATGAATTCAATTTATAACGCACTTTTCATTAATGAAAATCTCAAAGTGCTACAAGGAGCAACAGAATTAAATGTCAATAAAACAAATAATAAAACAATTAAAATCAATAACAAGCAAAGATAGAGGAATGTGGAATTTGTTCTGTTTGAAGGGAATCTCAGCTAATTCTACATGAATAACTCTGACACAATGTGAAAAAACAAACATTTAATGTAAAGACCACTTTATAACACTCTTGAAAGTTGTTAATAATAATAAATAAAACATCTTGTGCATATAATGATTTGGAAATATAAGGAAATTAAAACTGCCAAATTATCTTTGCTGCCTGAGAAGGAGAGATGAGCCGGAGCAACATGGAGCAAGAGAGAAATAAAAAGACGTGCAAAAAGTTTTGTGTGTTCGCCTCTCAGAACCCTCTGATGATTGTAATGGGTATTTAGGCATTCTATATTTGCTACTTAACCAGCAAAGACTTTATAGCTCTGTTCAAAGCACCAGCTAATGAGACAACTTCAACAAAATAGAAACATTAAAGGCTAACATGGTGAAAAGGAGACATTAAAAGTAGGTTTTAAAAATTAAATCTCCATTTATTTAAAATTGTGTTAAAAGTCAAATGGGAATTAAACATATTCATGTTTTATCAACTTGATTATTATGAGGCCTGTAAGAAAAAAGGAGTCCTAGTTTTTCAAAACTTTGTTTTGTGTTAACAGTTTAAATATTACTACGGGGTTTTATTTAATTTCCTGTTTTTTTTTTCTTCTTCTTTTTTCTGACAATTTTACTGTGCATTTGTAGGAGAAGTGACATACTACACCAAGAATAGTCATCGCTTGCTGCCAAAGGCGAAGGTGGTAATGTTTTCGCCCATGTCTGTGTGTGTTCATTTGTTGTAGCGTAAGGAAAATATTTCATAAAGCTGTAGACAGATTTTAAATAAACTCCCACCCAAAAAAGTGTTGGCTGTACCTCTACAACTGGTCAACACAGATAACTGGCCTTGACTAAAATGACCATAACTCAGTTTTACAGATATTGAGCTAGCCTTGATTTAATAGTAGCTGAGAGTCATCCTCAACACATACTTCAACTGCTAACAGATCACACAAGATCACTCAACATTGCATGAAATCCTGCATACTGGTAATTAGTTTTTCATTCAACCTTTATTTATCCAGGTTAGTCTCACTGAGTCACGAGGACTCATTTACAAGAGAGACCTGTTTTAGACAGACAACATATAAAGTACAGACAACCATAAACCACAGTAAAAATGCCATTAGAATAAATGTAGTGTTATAAATAAATGAGATTTACCTGACTAAATAAAGGTTGAATGAATAAAACATCAAATCAAGGTGCCATAAAACAAGGTAAAATACTAAAAACAAGAACACATTTGCTTTAATGTCTCTATTGACTTGAACAAGTCCTAATAATATAATTTATACGGTTAGATCAAATGGCTACAACTGTGTCTCATCATAGATGAGCTTTAATTTTTTTTTATAAAATAATGCTAGAAAGAAAATTATTCTTAGAAACGTTTGTCCTAAATGAAAACCTCAAAGTTGCTTGTACTGCTTAACTGGCAAAGTTAATCCTAAATTGTGGGACACTCCCTCCTAACTTCATCAGTCTTAGTCTTAATAACATATCTATTCCAATGATTTGTTGCAGATGTATCTAAAAAAACAAAAATAAAATAAAATAAATAAAACAACACTTGCACAGGCCCCACAAAATCCTATTCCCTGTTCTTTGCATCTCCTTCCATCTGTGTGTAACAATGGTTGTATCCTCTAACGGTAATGGCTGCTATGCAAAAAAGGGAATAATGAAATGTATTGGGCATGTGATGAAAGAACTACTATTTACAACCACTCTCAGTCTGCCGACTTGACGGCCATCAGTGAGCACACGGTACAGTACGGAGAGGCTCTTCCATCACGCTTTTACTGCCCATCACTGCAGCTGTTAAGCAGAGGAGATGGCAAAGCTTTTAGCAGACTGAGATACCGTCCTGCTGGACGGCTTGTATGGGCAATGCCATCAGAAAAGTGAATGACTGGGAAAGATAAGGGAAATGGAGGCTGGGGAGAAAAAAGCGATAGAAGAGAGAGGGAAGGACACTGGCGTCCGCCTGCTGGCTGTCAAAGGTAACCGCTTCAGCCTAATAGAGACTGATATCACGAGACCCATTCAGGGTTTTTGTGGAGAGACAGAGGCAGAGTTGGCGCGTAAACTACAGTGAGGTGAACTGTGAGGAAGGATTAAACAAATTCTTACCTGAAGCAGCCAGTAGCACCTGCGGTGGAAGGTGGGGATGATGGAGGAGTGGACGTAGCAGCCATACAAACACTGGAAGGAGAGCAGGAGAAAGGACAGAAAGAGGGCACATTAGAATAATGTGGAAACAAAGGTTTGACCTCTCCATTGGCCATGGCAGCTGCAATCTTTGAACCCTTTACCTTAACCCTTTAGCTCATAACTCCCACTTGGACCTGCCAGCATATGGTCAGACTATTGTTCATAAAAATAATGACCTGAATGAGAAAAACTAGCAAACCTCTCAGCACTGTCTTAACATCCCTAGACGGTATAACACCTTTCATGTCCGAACATCCACTAATTATTTAGCACCTATTTGTGTTTTAGTAATATTAATGCTTCCTCTAATAGTGTAGGTAATTTAAGCCTGGGAAAATATTTATTAAATATACAGTATGATTGTAATCACTGTAAGTACCGGTAATCACATGTTGGGGCTTCACCAGAAAGCAGCTTTAAAAAAAAAAATCAAATCAAAATGTACATATTTATGAACAATATATATTTATCTATAATATACCTGGATCTTGTCATTATTCAGAAGTAGTCGCCGTCAAACGTACAGAGATCATTACTATCACTTGTAAACTTTGCACCGGCAGCAAAAATGTTTCAGCCACCCAAACAATACAACATCTAATTCATTGACGCATCAAATACGGCAGCGCAGCAGAAATGTGAAGCTTCACAGTCGTGGAGGAGCATCGAATGGACAAGATTAAAAGAAGTTTGATGCTGCCTGTGCCTTATCAGGCCTGAAACACTCTAATGTTTGCAACTAGGCAGTTTGAATAGTTGTACACATTTCAGTAAACTTAATCAAAGTTTAAAAAAATGAAGTCAGTACTTTAAACAGATACCTACCAGATAGGTAGGTTTTATTGGAAAGCAATGAGTAAGGTAACCAAAAAAAAAAAAAAAAAGTAGTGAAAGTAACTTTATCCACTTCCAAAGTAACTAGATGTATGCTGCCTGAGTGTTATCCTGGTTGAAAAGAGCTCTTGACAAAATCACCCTGCAGAGGAAACCGGAGCGTATAACTAAAGCACAGTGTTATTAATATCCTTATCGTAAACAGATAATACTGAGTCTGGGGGCTCATTACAGCAAAAAGAGCACGGCAGGGCTGATAACACCTCCTGGTATCTGGCACAGAGGCCAGGAGACATTTTTCACAAGCCAGAAGCAAAGGTAATATATATTAAAGCACAAAGTACTGAGAGACAGCAACACTTTCTGTTCTCTCTGTCCTCAACCCTTCTGGAGACACGTGGCCTTGGCTCCCAACAGACCTGAGGGGGTAACTGGGCTGTTTCTTATAAACATAATTTACTGTAGCTTTGCTGAGATTTCATCCATCAAATGTTCTGTTTTACAAATTGAAATTGCTAAAGTTTTATGATTTGGTTGACTATAATATTCTTTTATTATTGTTCAAAGCTCAGAATTTCTCATTACCCTCAAACATCCAAAGGCTTTTTGTAAAAAGGACTAGTAATTATAATCTCAAGGGAACAGATATATTTGTTACGCCACAATACAGAACTAGTTTAAAGAGTAGGTCAACTTTAGTACATGGAATAGGACTGTGGAATTGTTTGGAACTTGATATATTAAAATTGCAAAGTCAATATCTATATTTAAGAAAATGATTAAAACAAAATTTCTGAACAAATATTCATAAATTGGTTTATATGCAAATTACTATTTATGGTTTTGTGTGATAAATCATTTAATATCTTATATTTTTTTATATATGCGATTGCTATTTGAGTTGATTGTTTGAATTAATTTTGTTTGAAGAAGGGGCAGAAATAATACAATTTTTTTCTTCTTCTGCCTCCTTTCATTTCATGTATTGTTTTGTTTTATAATGTGGTTTTGTAAATAATTTTCTTGTGTTTTTTAAATTTGAAATGAATAAATTTAATTTTTTTTTAAATTTAAAAAAAATTTAACTGTGAAAACCAGGCTGTGATTTTTGCACATTGCAACATTTGCAGAAGGTTGATGATGTGAGGTGAGTTGCTCATAAGACAACAAACTTTGCTCCTGAAGGGGTGAAGCAAGCAGGTGGAGAGGGCTGCACCTCACACAAGCCCTCTTCGGTTTAAATGTTTGATAAGAAATCAGGAGAAATCACTGCTGGGATGATCCATACGCTGTTAGAAAACGTGCACATGCACAACAGCTATTCTTTCAGACATGCACGCACAGACACCCTAACATGGGATTTATTATTTAGCAGCGGTACTGTATGTGTTCAATAAGTGAAGGTGGGTTTCCTGAGGCGCTGTGAATGAGCAGGCTGTGGCGAGGGGACGGGCGTTGGAGGAGGAGGGAGAAGAGAGGGTCTTAATATGTGGATGCTGGACTACATAGCTTGGAGGACCAGATGATAAATAGGTTCCTTGCAGTGTTCTATGTGCTTGTCTTGTTTAATTAAAACCTAGTTAAAATGAACAGGGCTCGCTGAGGAGGTTGGTCTGGATAAACATCGATTTCCCAACATCAAACTCACTGATGAATGTTCGGCCACAAAGGCAAGGCACACAAATGAAAAGACACATTACACTCGCGGATCTCACAGATACATCAGCACAAACACAGGTGTGCGTGCCTGTGTAACACAAATGCAAAACAATGGAGCAGCGCACACACAAAACCATCAGCCCTGTCTGTTTCTCCAGGTGTTCCATTGTTCTGTTCACATCTACGCGTTAGTGGATTTCAATACTACTAAACTCTGCTTATGAGAGTTTGAGATGGTGAGCTCATGCCGACTGCCTCCTTTTCTTGTGTTTTTTGTAGTCTCATCCATTACAGCTGTCTGGAGTAGGATGCGTGCCTCCTCCCACTCCTATAACTCTGCCATCCATTACTCTGCACTGACAAACGGACAGACACTTCCTCCCACACCCACAGAGGAAGGAACATCACATTTCAACCACAACAGCGACGCACAACCATGCTGTGCAAGTTTGATTATTGATGTCATAACCTGCACGTTGTGCTCTTTCCATGTATTAGTGATGCAATGCTTTGTACTGATCTTTAAAGCAATAAACCGTTGGCATATTTCCCCACATTCTTGTGCTGCAACAGTTTTGTGAAAGGTGCTTACAAACAAAAATGCCAACACGGTCTATTGAGCACTTGGCATTATGTGCAAACGCCAACACGGCTGCAACTCTAACTTTGCATTTATTTTCTCCAGAGCACAGGAAAATGCATGTTTTTATAAAGTCCATGCACATCCACAGGAAAATAAAAAAATAAAAAATAAATGTTTCTTCTCAAATTGTACAATGTTACAGCACTTTTTTTTCTTTCTAAAGTTTTACATTTTAGTTTCTCTCAGGTATCGTTGCCAAAAAATGATAATAATAAATAAAAAAAATACAAAAAGTAGTTGACTCTGACGGGTCAGTTAATTAATCTAAAAAAAGCAAAATGCCCAGACATCTTTTTTTGTTGTGCAACAAACTAACCATTTGAATTGCATCCAATGAGTTACAAAATGATGCCACAAAGTTAAATGAAAATGTCTTATAAGCATAAATAAACAGTGTTTTGTATGTATATGATGATTGATATAT
>JBBPBX010018331.1:0-24151 GCA_038048925.1 Garcialebias charrua | reverse complement strand
GGGGGGTTGGGAAACGAACCTAAATTCTTCAGCAAAGCAAAACAAATGATGCTATGTAAGAAAATGTGTGGGTTATGGTAATGAGTGCCCCTAAAAATAGAATATTCATTGTAAAATAAACACAAACAGTTGATAAACAGGCTCAGAGGAGGAGAATTAATTAGCCACGCTGGACGTGTAAACACAGCCATACATCAAGTTCAAAAGGAAAACAACAATAGGACTGAGGCGTTTAGAAAGAAACCCCTGACCGCTTGTAACACTGAAAACCATAATTCTGTTTTGTTTCAATCCTGAGGCTCAGAAAAACTACAAATTCAAGACAAAGAGAGAAATTTTCATGCACGGAAAACTGTAATGATGAAGCCAGGCAGCTGGGAGATTTATATTGAGCAGAGGGAGAAACGTGAGTGGGAAGAATAGAGAGATACAAAAGGAAGACAAGGGGGTATAGAGTTTACTGTCATGGTTTTGCACATGCCAGAGGAAGCTCACGCACATGCCCATGTACGCCCGTCTCCCTGACTGAAGACAAAGTGTCTGTTGATGCTAATGCTAGCCAGCTGGGCTCACGGCCAAAGGCATTAAGTGGAATCGAATTCCACCAAACTAGCTTTAATCAGCAGGTTTTAAGGTTAGAATTACTTTCCCTCTCCTCCAGCCTGCTGGCCAAGGTTAAAACAGACACAGACGGGGGCTGGGCGGGCTCAGCTAATGGGATGGAGTGGTGGCACGGAGCCTACGACATGCCACCATACCACAGCACACTGGGGGACAAATACACTCAGGAGTAACAACAGCCACACACTGTTATATGAAAAGTTTTTCCAAAAAATTATATTGAAAATAAAATGTACATTCAAAAAAATTATTGCAGTGCTACCTACAAAGGACTTTGTTGTCCGTGTGCAAAACATACACAAAATTACAGTCAGTCTGTATCAATGACAAGAAAAAAATATATAAAATGTATCTGCATAATAATATTAATGATAATAATAATGTTAATAGTTGAAATTTTATGTATATAAATGTATTAGTTCAGTGCCCTGAGATAACTTCTGTTGTGACTTGGTGCTATATAAATAAACTGAATTTAATTGAATTAATTATAATAACACAAGAGTATCAAATCAGTTACATGTCTCAAATTTGCAGACTAGTTCAGTGAAAAACGTGTCTTGTGGGCTAGATAAAATTATAACGATTTGGCCTGTTGGCCTTCATGTTGACACATTTGAGTTAGTAATTTTAGCTTTAGCTGAGCATCTAAAGAAACTTTGCAAACAATGGAAAGTGTTGATCTATACAGGTATTTGGGAATTTGGTAAGCTGGATAGGAAAAATCTCTATGATATTTGATTCAACGTGATTTATGTAAACAAGAATAGATAGAACAAATGCACGTGTAAACAGGTAAAAAAAAAAGTACAGCTTTTGCCAGTGTAGCTATTCTGTTCTGAGTGATTTGCTGTATAACACTAACTCATTTTAACAGAAACCGAGTTAAAAACAGATCCAGATTATGATTTCACAGTGGAAGATATGGATCTATGCATCAAATAACTAAAAATGTTTTTATTATGAAAAGTTGAACTGTTAACGCAGGGAACACTGTAACTCTGGACTAAACAAAAGGTTTGGCTGAGGCACAGGGAATCTCTACTGAGAATGTGACAATGTCAATGAACCCACAAGGAGACAGAACACAGGAGGATCTTTAAAGCGTGGAACAAAAGACGCTTTGCCATTGATAAGTGCAACTCCACTTGGCTCGTCCTATAGGTTCTTCTCAGGTGTCTACACCTGAGAAGAACCTGTAGGTGATTTGCCACCGTGACTTATTTCACCACTCTGTGGACGGGATAGTTAACGAACAGTGGGTGTATAGTACTGTATAACAGTATACAGGTATAACAGGTCCTTGTGTTTGTATCACTCCACCTGTTGTGGTCTTATTGTCCTATACACTGAGTCCTTGAGGTCGGTTGGTGGGTTCGTTCTGCCAGGTTCTAGTTTCACAGCAGGAGAAAATGACTCAAGGTATGGATCCAGGCATCAAATAACTAAAATTATCTTTATTATAAAGAGTTGAACTGTTAACACAGGGAACACCGTCACTCTGGACTAAACACAAAACATCTGACTGAAGCACAGGGAATTCCTACGAAGAACGTGACAATGGCAATGAATCCACAAGGAGACAGAACACAGGAGGACCTTTAAAGGGTGGAAACTAATTTAATTAACTAAACTGGAACCATCTGGGACAATTAATCGGAGGGTAACACAAAGGGCAATAATCCGAAAAAGAACACAAATATCCTGGAAATAGAAAGAAGGTGAGAATGCACAAAAACTCGTCGCCCCCAAAAATTGTGACACTAGATGAACGAGTATGTTAGATTCACCAGCAGTCCATGAATGTAAGAGTCAGAGAATCTTTATTGTCATTTGCACCACATGTGGTACATGTGATGAAACGAGATTATGTACACAGGGTCCCAGTTACATCCAACAATAAAATGTAAGAGAAGAACAGTAATAACATCTAAGATATGAACTAAGAAAAACAACTAACAATACACTAAGCACTAATATCATAGAAAAACATCACTCCAAACAGCAGCACGAACATGAGTCTATGAGCAGATGGGCACGAATGAACACAGCAACATGAAACAGATCAGCAGCAACATGATGTGATATTTCACAGTGATTATTCTGGTTATTTATTCATGAGTCTAACAGCCTCAGGGTAGAAGCTGTTCCTCAGTTTAGTGGTTCTACATTTGATGCTCCTCAACCTCCGTCCTGAGGGGAGTGGGGCAAAGAGTGTGTGTGCTGGGTGAGTGGGGTCTTTCATGATGCAGGTGGCTCTCTTACTGCATCTGGAGGTGTAGATGTCTGTGATAGTGGGGAGACTGACTCCACAGACCTCTGTGCAGCCTTCACCACTCTCTGCAGAGCTTTTTTCTTACTATGACCTCGGTGAACCACAGAAATAAACACATTGATGCCTGTCAATGAAAGAAAACTGAAACCTTTGTCAGCTTCTTAAAAGTCAAACTGTGTGTCTCTGTACAATTCTGTACAATACAGTCAGTACAATACAGTCAACTCTGTACAATACAGTCAATGTCTCTGTGTGTCTCTCTACAAAAATTTTTTTTTTTGAATGTCCAGAGGACCAGACTTAGCTTTTTTAGATTTTTCTACCTGGATTATTGAGCATGCATCAGGGTATGTGTGTCTCTGTGTTCACACTTTTGGAAGAGGCCAACAAATGCACCTGTTAGGAAATGCCCCTTTTCCACTTTCCCATTTGGCTTTTGTTTTTCTCATTTCAATCAACTTTTCTTTACACAGAAGGCCTTAATTTGGAGCTGAATAATAATAATAATAATAATGAATTCAATTTATAACGCACTTTTCATTAATGAAAATCTCAAAGTGCTACAAAGTGCAACAGAATTAAATGTCAATAAAACAAGTAATAAAACAAGTAAAATCAATAACAGTATCAACTAAGATCAAAAGTAGAATCATGAGGAGGTAGAGTATGCTCGGTTGAAAAGAAAGGTCTTCAAGCCGCTCTTAAAGTCAACCACAGACTGTGGGGCTCTCAGACAGTCAGGAAGAGAGTTCCACAGGCGGGGGCAGCCACACTGAAAGCCCGGTCTCCCATGGTCCTTAATTTGGTTCTCGGAATGTGAAGGAGATTACTGTTCTGTGACCGCAGCGACCGGGTGGATGAGTATGGAATAAGAATATCCTTCAGATAATCTGGTGAAGCTCCATGTAAGCATTGATGTGTAATGAGAGCAGTTTTGTACTGAATTCTGTAGGCGACAGGAAGCCAATGAAGGTTATGGAGAATGGGCGTAATATGTTCAAATTTACGAACTCTCAACAAGATCCTTGCTGCACTGTTTTGAATATATTGAAGTTTCTGAAGGTTTTTGCCAGGGATTCCAATAAACAGGGAGTTGCAGTAGTCGAGCCTGGAGGAGACAAAAGCATGGACGAGCTTCTCAGCATCGGAAAAAGTTAGGGATGGGCGAAGTCTGGAGATGTTTCGAAGATGGAAGAAGCAAGTTTTAAACAGAAGCTTAATGTGATTTTCAAATGTAAGATTGGAGTCCATTTTTATTCCAAGATTAGTAACAGAGGTGGAGAGGGGGATGTCTTGTCCAGAAAAGGAAAGTGTTGTTATAGTAGATGTCTGTACCTGGTGAGGGGTGCCAATCAGTATGGCCTCGGTCTTGGAGCAGTTTAATTGAAGAAAGTTCTGATTCATCCATGCCCTAATTGCCTCCAGGCAGGCAGAGAGGGCAGTGAGTGAATGACAAAGTAAATCAAGTCATGATATTTAAATGTTTTCAAATTCATGCTTAAACTTGAGGTGTGTTACGAAATCAAAGAGTCTTTCCATAAAAGTGTCTGAGATCAGAAAATCTACAGATTAAATAAGGCAGATTACAAATGGATATATGCAGCAGATAAAATAACACATGAAAACAGGTCATTATCTTAAGACATTCCTTGCTTAGCTTGTAACCTCTGATCTGACCTACAGATCACCTGTCTTGAATAGACAGGGAAATAATGTCTTCCAGCAAAGAGCAACGCACATCTCTTAACATTACAAGTCAGGTCAAACACGACAGGCACTTCGATCTATTAAAAGTTGAGTAATGGACACAGCAAAGGGGTTATGGAGACATGGTGCAAAGACACGAGGTCAGAGGTCACGTTTCAGCTGCCATTTTAGTGGGTATGGAAACAGCTGAGTACGGGGAGAGTTTCCCGTACCTAATCTTTTCGTTGCTCTTAGTGAAACGAAAATGCATGCACTGGAGAACAGCCAAAGAGATGTCAACACAAAACATGTGTTCATGTACCTCCAAGAAAAACATGAAATAGGCTGACGGGTACAGATGTAGCTCACAGTGAAATGAAAAGTCAACAAAAAAGGTAGAGAGCTTTTTATCTTAATAACAAATGTGTGTCTTTGTCACACTCTTATTCCAGTCCCACTTCTTAAACACCGACAGTCGAGTTTGAGCCTGTTGGACCATCATTTAACCTTCACTTGTGTTAGCTAAGGTAAGGATACAGGCGTGGGAAGAAGGGGAGCATGTCCTTTGCATTAATGAGTGCAAACATGTAACCCATAATTTTCTGCTAAAACACACACACAGGTGATGAAGACCTGCTGAGGATGACGTCACATGCTCGGCCTCCCTGCTGTGGATTAAGCCAGGCCGGCATGCTGCTTAATTGTAGGAGAGAGCACAGATTTGTAATGCCGCACAGTTCTGCTATGGCTGATTAGCAGACGCTCATGGCTTCTCCCCCTGCAGTGATCTATAGGCACTCAAAATTTCTAATATCTCCAGTGTAAGCAAGGAGGAGCTGAAAGCGACCGTAAATCATGACAGGTCCAACTGAGTGCAGGAGAGAAAAAAAGAAATAGACGGAAGGAAAGAAAGACTGAGAGTGAGTTATAGAGAAAAATATTCGGCTTGTATGGAAACGTGAAGGAGGGGGAACGACGGGAAAGGGAAGAGCGGCAAAGGGAGAGAGAAATGTGTGCATATAAGGAGGGAGAGGAGCACACATCAAGGAGACATGAAAGAGTTAGGGGAGGAAAGAAGAAAGAAGAGAGGAGATATGATTACCAAGGAAACAAGTGAGGAAAAAAATCCTGCCGAGGAGAAAGAGACGGAGTGTGTGGAGTAGACAAAGAGGAGAAAGATGGGGAGAAGAAAGGGAGTGGAAGGACTGAGAAACACAGAGACGGGGCGAGAGACAGAGAGAGGAGAGGATAGAATGAATGCTAACAGGGAGCCCAAACCTAGTACTGAAGCTTTATCCTTCACAGGCGGAGGAGCAACAATCGCAAACACATTTTCTCTCGCCCTGGCCCTAAGAGAGATAAAAAAGCAATTTGTATTCTATTCCTATTCAGCGTGGCTTGGCCTGTTTCTCTGCCTGCATATTTGTAAACACAGCTTTGTCAGAGCAGCTTAATCTTCCCAACACAAACACAGACTACAGGAAGGAGGGACACGAAGGAGTGAGCAAGGAGAGACAGGGATGAAGGGAGGCGAAGGGAAAGAAGAAGGGTGAAAAGGGTAAAAGGGTGACGATCGGATGGGCCGGGGAGGTTCGAGAAAAAAGGAGGGCCATGAAAAGATAGAATCAGAGCTTGTTGCACTTTTTGATGCCACAGGATGTCCCTGTGTCAACTCTGACAGACCCACTGTGAAGGATTCAAACACTCAAACACACCTGACTGATACACAAACACAAACTCTCATTACTATACCCACTGGCATCAAGTTCAACAGGCTGAATCATTGAGAGAGGAAGAAGAAACAGCATCAACTCCTTCTTTATCATATGGCTTGGGCATGACGGATGGAAGAGGTGGGCCTTGCACTTCTCTAACTGCCACCATGCTATAATTTAATGCTTTTGCCTGCACACTCACTCTGACACCAAGCTTCCAGTCGTGGATTCCCAGGCTTCAGGGGAACCAAAGTGCCCATTCTGTACAGGCTAAACAACACTGTCAGGTGGAAGGACAAACATATCACTGCGACCGAGGGAGAAAGAGAGAGGGGACTTGGAAGGGTCGATCGTCTGGGTGCACATTCGCTCACGGAGGCGTGAAATTAGGCTGAGCGACACCTGCCAATACGCTTTGCATTACAGCGCTGCTAGGTTCACCCCACTCTTTGGACCTTAGGAATCAGTCTGCACGCTCTCTCTCTCATTCCCTCTCGTTTTGCTCCACCATGCTTTGAGATCTCTTCATTATGGCCCACAGTGCCCAATTAAAGACTGATCGCTGCCCAACAATCTTCATCAGTTTTTGAGAACTTTGTTTCTGTTCACACTCTACTGACCCAGCTTTAGTCCCAACAGAAGCCTGCACAACCCCTTTGGACATCAAGACGGTAGGATTAGAAGAAATGAGAACAGCTACAATCATGACGTCAATCATGGAGGCACTGTAAAGACAGCAGAGATCAGAGTCAGATTGAATATACCGGGTAGTGGCCGCAGACCTGAGTCTTCAACTATATATATGAACTAGCTGAATGTAAAATAATAATGAGTAGCCTGGTCATGGAGCTGTTTCTCTGTTAACACAAATACCCTTGAGTTTGGGTATGTGGGGGTTGAAAAGAGGTCAATGGCATCAAATGGAGTTATCAGCTAGCCATGCTACCATCCTCAGGTGCACACCGACATGGTGTTGTCAGACTCTAAAGTTAACTTTGTTATCTGTTTGCTGCTGCAGTTTAAACAAGTGTTGGCCCAAGACATTTCCTTTGTGCAAAATGCATCTATCTGCATTTCACTGTACAGTAGATGAATATATAGCCCAAAAATCCATAACTTTCCCAGTGCTCATACTTGTGACTGTATGTGTGTAGGGAGCCCTGCAGACAGAGACACAGCCAAGAGACGGATCTGGAGAGACAAGGATTGCCACAAACCGACAGAAATGTGCAAAGAAAGTCAGAGAGAACACGCAGCAGGCAGATGGGAGAGCCTGTGTGCCCCCGGGCAGCCCTGTGTTGAAGACAGTGGGGAACACAGCTGAAGGAGACCACATTATGTGCAGATTGTGAATGGGGGAGGAGGTTGGTTTAGGGACTGAGGCAAGCAGACAAGAGAGAACGAGCAAGATAGAATGAGAGAGAAAGAAGAAGAAAAAACACAGCCAGTGAAGCAAAATGAGGGAAAGGATGGCAAATGAAAAGTGACACTTTAATTCAGGGGGCTTCTTCTGGTTGAGTTATTATGAGATGTTTGTAAGCTGACTTGTTCATGCATCTCCTGGCCTTGTGCCTGGCTCCCTCTCACTGAGGAGACCTGTGGCGCTAACCTGTCTTTATCTGAGCTGCACAGCAGGGGACACCACTCTGCCACCATGCTATGCTTTGATCCTCCCACTCTCACTGTGGCTTCCCTCACTGCCTTCCTCCTTTATTCACTCCTCCATCCACGCTCATATGTAAAATGTCTCTGTGGCACTGCTGCTTTGATATGGCCAGAGTCATCCAAGCTCCCGTCTCTCTTAATTAATTGCAATTTCTCTAATCTGGAAGGCAAAGGTTAGCTTTGGCTTCACAGAGCTACTTCTGAACACAGCAGAGCATCAGTGCTACATGTGAAGATAACCACTGAGAGGTGAGAGAAGCAGACTACCGTACATAAAAAAAGGGAAGTGTGTTTACTATGAATGAAATAATGATAAATCAAGGAAAATGTAACAAAAACGCAAGGCAAAATGAGAGGCCTAAAGACATAGAATTGGTACTTAGACAAATGTTTCAGCATTCTAGTTAGGCAAATTTAAGGGCATACAAATGGCATACTCCATCTGAAGCCGAACAGTCAACGGGCTGTCACGTTGTTGCAAGACATTAGTTTTCGCATAAACTTTTCATAGTCCATGAGACAGACTCAGAGATCCTGGGAAACCCCTCCCACTGCAATATACATCACCACTCTGTCCCTGCAGCCGCTGTTTGGCCACAAATCTATCACAAAGAAAGCACCACACATTACAGAACAGTCTCTTCTGTGTACAAGGTCCGCACGGTCTCCATCCAGGGCGGCCGTGGTGTAGTGGTAATGGCAGTCGTCCCCCGATTGGAAGGTTGGCGGTTCGAATCCCGGTTCCCCACACCATGTGTCGTTGTGTCCTTGGGCAAGACACTTAACCCCGAGTTGCTCCCGGTAGGACTGGAAAGCACCTTGCATGGTAGTCTGCTGCTACCGGTGTATGAATGTGTGTAGCATTCAATGTGTGTAGCACTTTGAGATTTTCACTAATGAAAAGTGCGTTATAAATTGAATCCATTATTATTATATTATTATTTTTGGCCATTTGACTAATTTAGTGTTTGAGCCATGCAGCTGAATATCTGGGCACATTTCCATATTGACGAACATGCCCAGAAATATCTAACCAATTACACAACAATTGGTGCATACTCCTGTGAGAAAAAGTTTGGCCTGGGCCTTGTGTTACGAAGGGGAGATAGAAGCTACTCTGTGAACAAAACAATGTGATTTTAGTCACACAACTATGTCAATGAGAGGCGATTTCCCCGCTTCGGATGGAGTATGCAGGGCCCCTGAGGTGTTTGAAGGTAGGAGTCTGATCATGGTGTTCAATTTCAACAACAAGCAAAGGAAGGCAATCAGAGTTGTTTTTGGCTAGAGATAAAAAAAATAGAGACTAACAAATAGATGAAAAACTAGAGGTACACACAGATGAACAATGATGTACCAGACAAGTACAACCAGAATCCAAAAACAGGATGGAGAAAGCATAGAGTGTAAGAAAAGAGCTCTGAATCAAATGAATTCAATCAACTGGGCGATGCATGCACACTTATACGTTCAATACATGTTCTGCAAGAAATACAAGAATGTGGATAGATCCATTTATGAATACACCAAATGAGTGTGATGAGAAATGCAAGAGAAGAGCAGGAATACAGGAAGAACCAAGAAGTCACTGTGAACATGAGAGAGAGGAAGAGACGGAGACAGACGGAGATGGTGGCGGGGGTGAGGGGTAGTCAGCTGGAGTGCCGACAGGTCTCCAGAGGTTGTAATATATAGCCGCGTTTCAGTCTCTCAACAGCAACTCCAGCCCTCCTTTTTCATATCCTTCCACAGCGTGAGGACAGAGAGATACTCCTGTCCTTCAGAGCCAAATCGGTATTCAAAATGATATAATGGGCACATTTTTTTGACATCATACGCCCAAATCTGGATTGTTATTTGTGGCTGGATGTTCACACCGCCCCCTTTCTCTTTGAAACATCAAGGTTACTAATAGTAAAGGATGGATATAAAATGCCAGCGTCAAACACGCTTCTATGTTTGTCTTGTAATGTTTCCGCTCTCCCTGAGATCTCCCTGAGAGGCTTGAGACCAGTGGTTGATTTATCTGCTGCATGCACCATTAATCCTACAACCATGCATGCCTCTGTTAAAAAATTGATCTCTATGCAACTGTAACTAAATCTGTCAAAAGAGTGACACAACACCTCCCTGTTTTTGACTTTGTTTACAGTTCCAGTACTAGAATAAAACTCGAGTTGCTCCAAAGAACATATCTGGTTAGTTTTGCATAATTAATTAAAATGTCAAGTCAAGTCAGATTTATTCATATACCGGTAGTCCATTTAAAACAGAAACTGTTACCAAAGTGCTTAACAAAAAGATCACTGCATCAAATAAAACTAAAACTAGTAACTTGATTTTTATTGAAAAAAATTGTGTAATTCCATTGTAAAAAAAAGTATGCAAGTCATTCAGCCACTAAAGGGAGCTTCTTCAAATGTTAGAGGAAAGACTCTGAAAGGAGGCCCAGCCATTTGCTCAAATAAGCAAAATATTAAAGGTCCACCGACATGATAGTCTGAAAAAGCCATTACCCCTACTTAGGAGTGTTGGCAGCCAAGTGAGTCAGGGATCTGGGCGGCAGTGACCTCCTAAGGTGATCAGCTCTGAGCTCTGTGTTTAAACCTCCACAAACACCTGCTCAGCCGGGAGCAAAAGGGGAACAATGACCCTTAATTTACGTACACACCCTCCCTCTTGCTGCCTTTCTCTTTGACTTGTTTTTGCATACTACATTTAAAGTAATAAGTACAGTGTCTCCTTGGATGCCACTATGCAATAAATCAGAGGAAAATAGACTTGTCATCACAGTAAACAATGCATGAGACCAGTTATTATTAAAAATAAGAGTTCTAGAGAATGTCTAGCCATGCGTATGAATAAGGATAGGACCAGTCTACCAATCATCTTTGTCCGCTCTGGCCTGGAGTGGAAGCACACACATGGAGTCAAACCATCCATCCATACATCCATTCATTATCTTTAACCACTTCTTCCTTTTTGGGTTGAAAGGGGCTTACAGAATACTCTTATTTGCTTTGAAGATGTCTAAATTATCTTTTCTATCCAAGAACGCTGTCACAGAATGTTGTTATGTAAAATATTTTGCCCCAAATTATTTTAGATATGTGCACATGGATGCTAATATGTCAAAAATTTTTTTAAAAGATTTGGTAAGGCCGGTTGTAAAGCAATATATAGTACAAAAATACATCATGCCTTTGTCTTAAATTGTAATGTGAAGGTTTTGCAGGAAAACTGTTCCAAAACACTTAAAATGTTGATTTCCCCAGAGCTCGAAGCACAGATGAAGGCTTCAAAAATAACAGTCTTGATTATGATATTTACACTATGTAATGACTTTTTATGACAAATAGCACACAATCATGAAGTCATTCAATCACAACATGTTGGTTGAAATGACATTAGTAAGATTTAGGTCAGTGCTCAGAAAATGAGATCCGGATTCAATTGCAGAGACGACATTGTTCAATGTCACAACAGTGCCAAGAAAATTTAGGATCATTTGTTATTTAGAGCCATCAATGTTTATGACAGCCAATCTATCCCCAAGTAAGCTGTATGTCAACCTTTATGTCAGCTTTATGACACATGGATCACATGAAATGTCATATAATGTCATCTGTGTGTTTGCAAACGCCAGAACACACGTGATGGATACAACAGTCAGAGAGGAAATTACAGTCTTCAACACATGTGCAGAGCTGACTTTATACTCTTTACGTTAATCAAGCTTTGCTGTTTCTGTGATTTTGTGTGCGGAGGCAAGTGGATGGTTTTGCATGCAAAGCTGTGTATCTATTTCCCAAAGTAGAGGCCCACCAGCTAGAACAGAGTTGAGGTTACTGTGAAAACTTTGTTCTTTCTGGCCTCAAAACAACAGATTCAGAGCCTGCCTAGTTCTTATGTGCACTCATCTCTTTGATTTTCTAAAGTGAGTGCAAAAACAGACACAGGAGGTCATAAAGACAGGGATTGTAAAGATATCGAAGAGAGGATGAGCGGTAGATAGACAGGTAGACTTGACTTTAGTCAAGAGACTTGGACAGGGGCGTAACTTTAGGTCTAACATTGGGGGGGGTTGTGATTAACAATAAACACGAAAAAATTGTACACTATACGCTTCGGTGTTTAATACCTTCGGTGTTTAATATCTCTCTCTTTTGTTTTCTATTGTTTATTGTTTGTTTGTTTATTGTTTAAGGAAATTCTACCATTGCTGTTCATTGTTCTTTAGTTTTAGCAGGTCGCTTTCGTAAATGAGCCCATGAGGTTCAAAAGATTTACCTGACTAAATAAAGGTTGAATGAATGAATGAATGAATACGCGTCATCTCCACGCGACGCGTCAGCTTTGTCCTGATCAAGATGGCGGCGATTTAATACTACTCAGCCAAATTTTACATCCACAGTTGTAAATTCTCCTTGCTAAAACCTAGATTTATAGTGTTTTCTAATTATATTTCCTCTTACTTAGCTACTTTAAAGTACTGTACTAATGCCAAAGCTTTAAAAACTAAAACAATCTGTAACGAATTTCTGTTGTAAGCTGCCCAAGACACATTTTTGTTTTTGTTTATGTGCCTTTATTCTCTTTTGTGCTATGCATGCCTTAAGTCTCGAGCCATGTTTGACATTGTAAGTTTTTTTTGTACTTGTTTCTTTTATAAATAATAAAAAAATAAAAATAAAAAAAAAGCGACAGGACCCAGCTAGTACGAAGAACTTCACAAAGAAACACGGTAAAAACAATTATTTCTTTGCGAGAAAAAATATATTACTAAGCTGAATTTATAGAAGACGTGTTCTTGAGTTTAACGAAATGTTCAAATCAGCTGGATTTAAAAAAAAAAGTTCGCTGATTTTTATGCAGGCGCCAGGCGGGTCAAACCGGACGCTTTCTTTCTTTAAATTTAGCTAAATAAACGCTTAAAAATATACAGTATTTCTTCGCTGACTTATGGGTGATAGTAGACGTACTCCTGAGTTTAACGAAATGTTCAAATCAGCTGGATTAAAAAAAAAAGTTCGCTGATTTTTATGCAGGCGCCAGGCGGGTCAAACCGGAGCTTTCTTTCTTTAAATTTAGTTAAATAAACGCTTAAAAAATATATTTCTTACCTCACTACAGCAGACGGGCTCCTGAGCTGAACCAAATGTGAAATCAGCTGGATTTAAAAATCCGCGGTGTGGTTTATGAGTGGTATCTTGCAAACAAAAACAGCTACCTGTTCATCCATAGCAGGGAGCGGGCAGCCAGAGTAATCAGTCCGACCAAAGGAGGCCTTTTTCGAACACATGCATGTAGAAACTTCTGGGCAACTTCATGAGCAGCTCCGTGACTCACGTGACTTCCTGTAGCCGGTGAGATGGGTGATACCAAATTATTTGCAGGGGAGGGGGTCAGTCCTCAGGGAGTTTGTTAAAAACATGCAGCAATTTTACTAAAAAATTTGAATGAATAAAGAAAATCAATTATTGATGTAAGATATGTATAATGACGAAATGATGTCATTTTATTGGGGGGGTTGAAATGACCGGATCAAATTATTGGGGGGGTCAAACCCCCCCCAACCCCCGTGTAAATTACGCCTATGGACTTGGATTGACATTTACCCATCTGATGATTTTATGAGGAAGAAATAAAACTACAGCCAGAGTTTCTCCTCTATTTGATCATGACAGTAATGACAACTATTCTCTAGCACTTCTAAAACTTTCTCCGAAGGAACCACAGCGGCGAGCAGTAGCTCTAACTCATTAGCTCCATGAAAACACGGCATGTCCCTGAGTGATAGTTGATGAGAACGAGGATGGCCACCTCTGTGTACAGTCTACCTACAAACAGGCCTCCAGCACTAGTTGTCCTATAAGCTAATAGGCTTCAGTGAGGCCAGCAGAGTGCTGTGACTGCACTTTTAAAGTGGTTGCAATTACGCTGTTTAAAAAAAATCGTAAAGTGGATAGAAGTGAACGTATCTAAGATTTCATTTAGTCTAAAACAGGTTGTCTTCTTCAAGAAACAAAGAGATGCTCTGTTATCTTTTCACTTATACACAAAGAGGCATACCATAGACACACACAGACTTAATTACGGTTCCATTTCCATCAAGATGTACATGCTCTGTGTTGTCAGATAGGAGCCACTTGAGCTACAGTGTTCATGCCAACCTCTGTCTGCAGCTGTCATCTTTCATACACACTTGGTGACAGAAAGGTTCAGGGTGTCATCTAAGAGACGCACAAAGGCCTGACATGTTGTAGTAGCTCCTCCCATCATCAACCCTTCCTACGATCCCTTCTCCAAGGAGCCCCAGTGCTCCTGGCCTGTCTCATTATGTGGGCGAGATGTTTGTGGGTCTCTGTGTGCCATCCTGTCGCTCTGTCAGCTAACATAATGCCTCCCAGTGGGCGCCTTGCTACAGCAGCACACAGCTCAGCTCTGCTTGTGTCTGTGTACGGATGTGTCAATAGTCTTCTAATCCAAAAAATGTATTTCCTCTACCACTGAAGTCGTCTCACATAGCCAAAATATAAATTATAAAGTAAGACACGTGGTGATGTGTTCACAGTCTGGGTGCACACATAACGCATGACTCAAATGTCACTCAATTTACAACAGACTGGTGAAAATACAAAACCTGCGTTTGTCTCTGTGTCTTTTCAATTTGTTCCCAATGCGGAGGGTAAAATTTAATCTAGTAGGGATATTTACAGAAGCAGATGACAATGGGGCATTGGGGAGTGCCGGCGAGAGTCGCCTTCCAGCGTGCAGATTAATGAAAGTCTGTGCAAAGATCTGAGGGATGACAACCAGCAAGGACTAACAGCACAAAACAACAGCAAAAACAATCAGCTTCTTGAACAGGCTTAAATAACATTTAATATATTTACGGGCAAACATAAACATAAATTGACACTGGGAGACTGAGAGGAGTGAATACAATATCTGTGATTGCTATTACTGGCATAAGCAATGACAGCATGCACTAGATTGGAGTGGTATATTGAATTTCATGTTCTTTGAAATGGAGTCTGAAATGTGAGATTTGTCTTTTGCCTCTGAATAGCTCTCCCCCCCCTCCCCCCCACTCATTCTCTCTCATTTGGAGACTGGCACATTCAGTTAACTAATGCGCGGTATGTGGCGACGCTACACTATTACCCCCTTCTCTCAACTGCCTGTCAAAGGAGCGGAACAGCAGATGTGATTTGGGGATGCCTTCTTCTCGTTTCTGTTTCACATCAGAAAACGTACCTGCTGGGAGGATTGTCTCTCTATAAATTTACGTCTATCTGCAGATGAAATGCTATTCATCTCATTACCAATGATTGGGACCCTCATTACATTAGAGAGCGTGCTCGGGCGTGTGCGTGCGCGTGGGTTTTCATGCATGTAAATAAAGACAAGAGATAATGAGAGTAGAGGAAGAGATAGAAAGAGGGAAGGAGGGGGAGGAGTGTGTTAATGAGTGTGAGATGTGCTGAGGTTGCTGTGTTTGTTCTGTAATAGTGCGTTGCCGCAGAGCACTGCCACCTCAGGTGGGTGATTAGAAGTAATTATATAATTACACAAAATGTGATAATAAACAGCACAGAGGGAATCGGGTGTATAGTGCGCTTTGCTGCATCTCATATGTATATATTCATATACTAATTTTCCTATGTGCAAACAAATAAAACCCCAGCTTGCACTCTCTGACAAACACACACAAACTCCAGCATGTTTCCGCACCAGCAGAGAGCGGGACGGACAAATCCATTCACACCCAGATAATTCCAACCTGATACAAAAAGTAATGGAACACTCACACTTGTCCTCCACTCGCACCTGTGAGTAAAAAGCGATTTGCTCTGTGATACACAGTAACGGCCAATAAAACAAGTGCTGACTCGCTCCCAAAGGCAGCCGAGGGGAGCGAGGGGACAAATGAACACAAACTGGGAGTAAAAAGCTGCTCTCAGGAGGATTTTGCCTTTTCTGTAGTCCTCATGCTCCTTCCTGCTTAAGTGAGAAACGCAATCTGAAAGGGCCTCGCAATTGTCCGTCTCATCTCTGGACCGGCTGAAAGGAGAAAAGTGTGAGAAAAAAAAAAGAGGGGTGGCTGGCTGATGCATCCCCTGACTCTATTTGAGAGCAAGTGAAATGGCCATTTTATTGTTAACTCCACTTAGAGTAAAAGCAGAGTGTGCGTCTGCGTCCGTGAATCCATGTGTGACTGCTTGTGACCTTCAGCGAGAACACATGGTTTTGTGTTCAGCAGGCTATGGCTAACAAAGAGAAAGAGCCCAGAAAAACCACTGTTGAGGACACGAGTCAAACCTGCGTCAAACAACGGAAGAGTCAGGAGCGATGGAGGAAGAGTCAGGAGCGATGGAGGAAGAGGACGTGCCTGGATGTGGGAGTCAGAGAAAAGGCTGTGAGAAAACAGCATGGCGGGAAGTCCAGAATAATCATTGCTAATAAAGCGTAATGGAATTCAGGCCTCACATCAGGTGCGAGATGATACGACTACCGCAGGGTGGCCGGGAGAAATTGGGAACTGATCCGTTAATCCCACCATCCCTTTTTGTCTCTAATTCGGTGAAAATGTGTCTAGGAGTGTGTCTGCAGTATGCCCAGCTAAGCCTCACACAGCAAGCACATGAGTTTAATGTGTTTAACATTCATAGTTTCCGTGAATAGAGACCGCAGAAATTCTACAGCATATCTGCAAATCATATTAGATTTTATATTAGATCTCATCCTATTATTTATGCGCTGCTCTTTAAAAAAAAAAAAAAAAGTTACAAAGTGTGTTCTGTACAAGTCACTTGCTGTGACCTGGAGTGTCCCTGATTCAGTGAATGAAAATTGCCGTAGTTTGTGCATGGAAGTATTGTAAATCTGTGGGTTAGGATGAATGCTGGTTGAACTTTTCAACTTTCTCTCCCTCCCAAGACCTCCTGCTGATGACCTCTGACCTCAGCAGAGCAACACAGTCTGGCAGCACAGAGCTCATTAGAATTTTTTTTTCCACATCACACTGTGATACAGTGTGTACTGTGTGAAAAAAAAAAGTCCTACAGTGTGGAAAAAAAATGCTTCAGTGTCTCTGAAAGTTGATGACTTAAGGAATATAAAAGTTTGAAGAGTTCCCCCCACACATATGCACATAAATTAACAAAAGTAATTATATAAGGAAGGATAAGGGTGAGCATCTTGCCACACTGGAGACAATCTCTTCCTCGTCTGCAGGAGACCATCTCCAGTCTGCTTCTTCTTCCGTGATGTCGGCTGCTCTCATCTGGCTTGAACCTGCTGCTGCTGCAGAGAAACTGTCTCAGCACAGCGAGTGGGGAAAGAGGCGGGCGTCATTAGCCGGGGTGGAGATGCCTCTCTCAGCCTCCCTCTATCTCTCCACAGCACCTGCTTCTTCTCCAGATGAGATCAGGAAGGTGGGGTGGCAGAGGGCAAAGGAAGGGTGCAACACAGGCATGCTTGAAGCAGGGAGGCAGGCAGAAGAGGGTGCAGAAGAACGATGGAGGGAAGAGGGCTGTGCATGGGAGATATCAGCCCGTGCCTTAAACCAGGCTCGGGGCGCCCGTTATCACGGTTTGATTTCTTGCTACGCTGCTCCACATGCTCAGCTCATTGTAGTGGTTCTTGGGTGTGAACATGGTCGTGGCAGCTGCAAGTCAAAAGGATTAGCCACTTAAAGAGGAAAAGATGTTTATTTTCAAGAAGTTGGTTTTCAGCACATTTATCGGAAATAAGCTTCCAAGGCAACGGGGGGAATAATATTCCCTGGGGATGAATCTGCTTACGACAAAAAAAAAAAAAAGAAAAGGTGCACACAGTGTAAACAAATGGAAATAACCATTGCCACGGTGCAGGTAAAGTCAAAGCCCTTCTAACAAGAAAAGCAACAATCGTGGAAACGCATTTTGAACGACCCTAACAGAAAACCACAACAAGTTTTTTCTTTCTTACCAGACACGGTCGCTTTTCAGCATTAGCAGAACCGTGAGCATTTTTCACCACCACCAGCAAGATGAAAGACCCATATGAATCATCACGTTTACATAATAGCATATTGACCTTGTGTTATAGTAGATAAAATGCACTTAATTCCAGAGAGGAATATTAGACTGCGGTTTTCTTTATTTTACTCGGCACAAAAGATTATGCTGCCCTGTTGCCCTGTATTATACGCTGGGTAATGATATTATTTAGCACAGCCAGCGCAGTGCTCACTCAAATTTGCTAAACTCTAACACAGCCACCTCTGTGTCTGACATGTGCTTGTATTTTCACCAGCACACAAAGTTCTGATAAAAGTCATGGTGGTTTCTTTATTCCATGCAATGTGAGATCTTTATATAGTTTCACATAGTTTGTAAAAAGGTTTATATTGCTAGACGAGCCGAAAGCTTGTTGTGTTTTTACTGAGCTTCATCTCCACTTTTAGTGTGAGGGTGGGATAACACACTGAATGTTTATTAGACCTTGAGTCAATGCCCAGGCAAGAGTGCGACTATAAAACTGCCCGCCATCGCTGGCCGGTAGAGGCAGTCAACTGGGGTGCAGTCCTGCTCAGGCCAGATGCCACCGAGCTGCCAGGAGCTCGCCTGCCCCCTAATGCCCATTACCACCAAGTCGCCCTGGAAACATCCAAGTGTTTTAACAGTGGGGTTGTCTGATTTGTTTACTGTGTGACCTCCACTACCATGTAATGAAAGTAACGAATGCATCCACTATGTACCAGCATGCCGTTTATGATGCAAACGTTTGTGCAGTCTTGTCACAGCGTCACACAAACACAGTAAAGTCTCTGCAGGCGTAAACAAAATGTTATTTCAAACAGCTCCCACGTGTCGCGGTGCAGGTAGTGCAGCGTTGAACAACGGGGGCCATCATCTACTTTTATGTTTTACACTTCTTCCGTTTTTTTTTTTTAAAGGGGAACCAGATCACTGATCAGAAGCACTTTACAGACCCGTATGGCCACGTGAGCGAGGAGCCAAAATGAAATGCTCCCATTTATGCACACATATCACGTCAAGACCTGGGGAGTGTGGTGAAATGCTGGGTGCTTAGGAGCTGATGGATGCAGGCCGGTCCCTTTGTCATCGATCTTTTCCTCAGACCATTTAGCACCTCTGCTACTTGGGGCTCTGTGGCCACAGCTGTGTCTGTGTGTGGCCCTCCAGCGGCAGCCTCACCCTGCTGTGATTAACAGGAGGCTCATGAAAGACATCATATCAGCCGGCATTTGGGCAGTGTCTGACACACTTTTAGGGAATTGTGGCAATGTTGTGTAGCCAAGGGGAACCAGCCCCATCTTTATTGCTCTTTAATCAGAGCAGTGCAGGCTGGTTAAAGATCAATGATCTTTGAGTGTTAGCATTGACTTGGGTCTACAACTCCCAATCAAGGGGCCCTCTCCCACCTAATGTTACATTTAATGAGCCAATTAGTCCACAATGGCGTGGCCGGCATCTTAAACTGTTGTTTACTCTGCATTCATTATTAATATCTCTTAGTTAGGTATGAATAAAATTAAAAGGAGCAGGGAGACCATTAGCTCCCCACGGTGGATGCTTATTAAGATAGGATGCTTTGTTATCTGAGCAAGGGGTGGGGTAGTAATTGTTCGTGGTGGGTTAGGATGTGCTGGTTCAGTAACAAGAGCGATGTGATTTATGCAACCTTGGAGATGTCGTTGCGTGTACGTATGAGAGACGGAGTGGTGTGGTTCACTCTAATGCCTCTGAGAGAGAACAGCCTGCTTTCAATGGCTTCAGATGCTGCTTTAGTTCCCTCATAAACACTGTCTGTTCTTGCCCTCCACTCCTTTCTCTCGCTTTCGTCTTCACCCCTCACTCCCACTTTAACAGACATCTCTGGGAGGGGGAATGCAAATGTTTTTTGCATCCCCTCTTTGTCATTGTCCCTCTGTTCTTTGGTACTTTTCAAACTTAAAGCAGTGGATAGTCGATTGTGGTCGCGTTGGGATTTCTTAGAAACCTTTGCTACACATGGTAAAACAACTGATCATTCATCAAAACAGGAGGTTAGGCAAACTCCTCCGTGTCCAACTATCAGCGCTGCCACTTGTTCGGGCAATTCCGGATGTGGATACACAGGGGCCCGGACCAAAGCCTGATAGGGGTTTTTGCTTGTTTTGCTGTTCCTCTTGACAAAGATGGAGTAAGAGTGTGTGTGTGTGGAGGCTGGAGCAGAAAAAAATAAATAAATCAAAAAATCAATAAAACATTAAAATTGCTTCAGTCAACAGAGCAAGACGCTGCTGAATCCAGCAGCTCTTTTGCTGCTCCGGCTGATAGGAGGGCCTCCGAATGTTTAGCAGAGCAGGCAAAGCTCACCTGAGAGGAGCACCTGCACATTTTTCAAGAAGAGCAAACTGAACAAAGTATTACCGGCTTCGTTTTTTTCTTCTTTTGGTATGACACATTGGTTTCTGGCTCCAGGCGCAGTACTTATGACAATCACTGCAATACTTTTTAAGAATTTATAAAATTAAATGATCAGTGAACCAATTTGAAATGAGTTTTGCTCTCCCTACGGCAAGTGGCTTAAAAGATGGTGGCTTTGAGGAACAGTGATTAAATTACAACAAAAAAAAATCTGCTAAAGGCCATGTCGTATGACAAATGGCAACATTTGTGTTAAAGTCCTCTTCACCAACCCTCTATTAAATTATTCTCTTGTTCCTCTGCAGGCCCCAGTTAGAGCAACAGGGTAAGCCTTTTTGGTTCTGCTGCGTTACACCGAGGAAGTGGTGCATAATAACTCAGCCAACATCAGGATGGAACATGGAAGCAATTGCTTTCAAGCTCTGCTCTTAAAATAGTTGTGGTGGCAAGCCTGCTGCTTTAAATAAGCGCCTCAGCCTGTCTGGAGAGAATCCTTAATCCCAGTGGTGAGAGACACTCTAACAGCAAGGCACTAGTGAAAAAAATAAAAACACTCCTGCACCAGAAGGGCTGGAAAAAGCTACAGGAGGCAACTGTGTGTGAATCAGGATTCACCGGCAGGGTGAGAAAGAGGGTGAGGAGGATGGCAGGTGAGGGCTGTAGAGAGGGGATGAACATATAATGGAAATGAGACAGCTTGCCTGCAAATACACTATGATACCTGCACTGACACCCCAATAAAACACCTCAGGGACACCACACAACAAAAATTTGAAATTTAAAATTGAAGCTGGTCAAAATGTAACTGAACGCTGGCAAATGCAAATAAAAATACAAGAGGGAAGCCTCAGAGCCCAGAAGTTTACAGCATGTGTTGTTCAGTTTGTGCTTCTGGATGCTAGCTTTCAGTTTCTGTGCCAGGCTGTGCTGTGAGCCTCGCTCCGGTCCAGCGAGGTGACAGAATCTTAGAGCAGACCAGAAGATGGGAGGCTCTGACGTCACCCAGGACCTTGGTGACCTCGCTGCCATGTTTATCCACACACACTGCTGATCAACGGTGTGTCCATGACACAGAGATTTTGGCTGTCCTCCCTCACCTGCCATTTTCACTTTCCCCACTTTTCCCCACTTCTCTGCCCCACCCTCTAAATCTGTTCCACTCCTAGGCGGCGTCCAATTTCTCCCCCACTTTTTCCTCCCTCCCTGCCACCCTATCACTTCCGTCCTACCTACATCCCCTCCCCCCCCACTCCCCTCCCTCTGTACCTGAGGCTCTTGTTCTTTTATAGCAAATTGAACCTTTCACTCTGAAAGAAATAATTACTCTCTGGAGAGAAAGGGGGACTGCCGTGGAATGCTGATATGACACACAATGTCACCTTGCCACTCAGAAGCTGCCTGCACGCCCAGCTCAGAGAGCGGAGAAGGGGTGGGAGTGGGATTTGAGGGAGGGAATGAGCGGGTCACAGAACCGGGAACGGCGAAGTGGGATATAGAATAAAAAGTAATAGAAAAGTAACAGGAAAGACAGAAGAAAAAGCTTGGGGATGGGCGAATGGGAGAGGATGGCATTGGTTAAAGCAAACAGGAGCCGAAGGGAGCGAAGCCACAAAAAGTACAGGGAAAAGGTAATCAGCTATAGAGAATGAGCCGAGGAGTGGCCAAAAAAATATAATAAAGATGGAAATGAGAGACTGACTGAGAGGAATGACAGCGGTAGATGAAACTGCACAGGAGTGAAAGAAGAGGACAAGAGAGGATATGTGATAAGAAGGAGATAAGTAAAGTTACAGGGTGAGAGAAAAAGTTGTCCCTTTCTAAAGAGAGCCAAGTGAGAGATAAAGAGCAAGACAGACGGGGTGTGAAAGTAGAGCCCTGGCTGAGGTCACATCATGGATGGATCCATCTTCATTGTCTGGTATGAGCTAGTGAACAGGAATAGCAAAAGCTGTGAGGCGGATCGCTGCCATTTGCACTTATTACCCATCATGCCTTTCAGCACAGTGGCCAAGCAGTCATGCTCTGGCCCTCGAAAAGGTTAACAGTCCTTTGTGGGCTGAGGAGGAGAAGGGGACATAATGGGAGGATGAGTGGAAGGGAGAGGTTAAAGAATGAGGTTTTTGAAACCTGTAACTCTTAGATTTAAAATAAAGGCTCAAATTTAACTTGGAGATTTAGTGAAAATAGATTATCATAAAGAAATATAATAAATTATAATATGAGAGGATCAAAAAATGTGATATATGATATGATATGATATGAGTGGACAAAACATACAGCTAAAATAACCCAAAAAAACCCCCTGAAATTTCTGAAAATGTGAAACAGATGATACAAAGACGCTACAGAGTAAAAATATGTGCATTTAAAAAATAATCTAACTTGGTTTTTACATTACTTGTTTAATAGAGCCGAAATCAAATATTTTAACGTGTGTCCTGTACAAAAAAATTGTTTTTGAATTACATAATTATTGAAAACCCAATGAAAAGAAAAGAAATATTGGACTGATTTCCTTCTCCTCTTTCAGTGTGAGAAAGTGGAGGGAATTAAAAGGCAAAAAGGGACGTTTCATAAAAAAGCAAACTGACAGAAATTAATTAAAGTGGAAATCCATTGAATGTACACGCGAGTATTAATTTATTTAGCTAAGGTATTCAACTCACCCTTGGAGAACAACTGAATAATTTCTTTTAGGTTCTGGAGAAAGATTTGTCAACTATAAAACATGTAACAGTAATTTAATATAACTTGCCTAAAGTTACAACAAAAACTTGCTTTGTAAAACAAGAGTTAATTTAACACAGTTTTTTTTTTGAGTAGGGCATGAAAATATAAATAGTTTGAAATTTATGTCTCCTTGAATATTTTTACAATAAAACAAAAAAGTAATACGGAAACAGTGTTTTTCTTTTTAGCTTATTTTCTACTTTGTTGAGTGGCAGAGCGCTCTATCAACATTGTTCTACACGATGAAGCTGGATTCAATAACACATTCTGCAAAGTGGTTACAATGACATGGTTAGACTGACACTGACAGCTGCATTGATGAGGAGATCATCTGCCCAGTGCTGCTGGTTTGTTCAAGTATACGTATAGTAATGCATTTATTGGCAGGAGGAGTTGTGCAATGTTCTGTCGGGGAAACTCCGGCTGCTGGAGACTGTCTGGATGTGTTTTCCTACCCAAGAACCATTATTGTGTCCCCATATGGGCAATGTGCTCCGTCATGCTGCAAAATGTGTTCTGGAATGACCAACGTAACATAATTAATCAAAGTGCTGTCCAAGACTCCAAACTTGTCAAAGACTAAAATGGTTTTGCATTTGCAGGATGTGCCACAAGTCTGATATGTAAAAATGATGCAGCTTGCATCGAACTTAAACACACAAGGCAGCTTTACCCAAGAGAGCTGATTTGAACCAGGCTGTCTCAATAAACATTGGGTTGGTTCGTTTATTCAAGTGTTCTCTGTGTAAAGTTAATTTATCATGCGCACTACATATGAACAGTTTATAGTCTTTTTGCTCCATGACGCACTGAAAGGTAAAATGTGTAAAACTGTTCATCTTGTTACAACAAAATATTCTGTTGAAAAAAATTACTATTTTGTTTTGTTAATATTGACATGAGCATCTTCTACAGCCTCAATGTCTACTTTTTCTCATCAGACAGTAATGGACTCCTTTTTAGGAATACAGTAGTCCTTCACTAGGAATACAGTAGTCCTTCACTACTTTGCGGTTTGAAGGACACACACACACACA
>JBBPBX010018330.1:26147-45750 GCA_038048925.1 Garcialebias charrua | reverse complement strand
GTAAATCAAAAAGGCCCGAATAGTTCACAGCGGTTAGCTAGCTAAAACACTCAAGCTGCCTTTTGTAATAAAGGAAATAAAAACCAAAAACAAACCACTAAAATGCTAGCTGTTTGATATACTTAAGACATGCAATGTTTGATTAAAATATTATCGTTCAATCCAAAACGTTTCCTACCCAAACAAACGAATAAAACCGACTTGGACGCCATGTTGTTCCAAAGGTCCTAAATGACGTCACAAACAATTGGCGACTTACAGTTGCCTGAACAAAATTCATTCAACCTTTATTTAGTCAGGTAAATCTTATTGAGTATAAATCTTATTGAGTATAAAATGTTTGGTTTCTTTTGTCCAAATATTTAAAGTAAGAAAGTTTTTGTTGTAAATTTAATACTACTATTAGCCAAATTTTACATCCACAGCTGTAAATTTTCCATGCTAAAACCTAGATTTATAGTGTTTTCTAATTATATTTCTTCTTACTTATCTACTTTAAAGTACCAATGCAAAAGCCCTAAAAACTAAAACAATCTGTAACCAATTTTTGTTGTAAGCTGCCCAAAACACATTTTTGTGTGTATTTTTGTGCCTTTATTCTCTTTTGCTATGCATGCCTTAAGGTCTCGAGCCATGTTTGTCATTGTAGGATTTTTTTGTACTTGTTTTTATTAAAAAAATAAAAATAAAAATAGAACAAAATCAGCAGTTTAAGGTTCAAGGATACCTTATTGTCTTTCGCATCACATATTTTACATGAAGGGGAACGAAATTAGTTACACCCAAAAATAGCAATAAAATAAAAGGATACCGGTAATAAAGAAACAATATACAAGATCTAAGATATACACGAGCAGTATTAATATATACAGGGTATTGTAATATTAATTGTGTCCCCAAACTTTATCGACCTGAGAAATAGATTGAATTAAACAACTATCTGTCAAAATTTAAAATATATGCTGAATATGATTATGTAAGAATATGAGTAAAATATGTTTTAACTACCGGTAGTCAAAACGCCAAAACATTTAATCTTTTTCCAAACATTCAAACATAATATAATATTGCTTTGCTGGTGAAGATTTTCAGTCATCCAGGTCATGATCAATCCAAAAAAAGAGAGGTTAAAGACCGTGTAAAGTGAATTTCAAGATTTTCTTAAATAAACATTATAAATGTGATAATTGTAATCTTGTAAATGAGTAAAAAGTCTCAAAATTGTAGCTCAATTAATTTTGGAGTTATAGATGAAACTGTGTATAAAGACATGTTTGTTTCAGGATTTTTTAGGCGTGGTTTAAACGTGACCGCGTTTCGTCACGCGGTCTTCATTAGTATAGCCCCACCCCCTGCTGCTCCAGCCATATAAATTGTTCTTCGCATGGGTGGAGCCGTTCACTCGCGAATCGCAGATAGCATCAGATAGCAATAGCATAGATATTTTGTTCATCTGCCTCGTTCCTGCATCTTCCCTGGATGTCGCAATGGTCAGGGCACCCACATTGAGACGCAGGAGGGAGTCAGAACAAACCCAGGCTGCTGCTGGAGTGAGCTGCCACTTGCAGCTCCGCGCCGCGCGCGTGTGTGTGTTTGTGTGTGTGTGTGCGTTGAGCTCCTGCCACGCGCGCCGTGAAACGCAGTGACTCGCTGACACAGATGAGATAACTTAGTTATCAACGTGATTACTCTTTATTTTAATCACCAACACAGACCCCGCATGCGATGTGACCGGGTCGGACCGGGTGCAGCCGCTCATCTTCTAAAATAGCGCTTATTATTAAACACATAACAGCGGAGTTATGAAGTATCTTTGTGTCCTCAACTTTAAAAACAAAAACAGAGTTGTTAGTGCACTAAAAACAGCGTAACTCTTGGAAAAAGGAGCTACTGGCAGCCAGAACTTAGATAAAAACGGAGCAGGTGGATCTCTGCTGTCTGCCTCGCTCAGCTCAGCTCAGCAGTACTGCGCTGAAACCACTCCCTGCACTGACACGCCCCCACAGTTTCAGACCAAGGGAAAATAATGTATTTTCATGATTTTTGACACTTAATTTTATAAGGAAAACAATGTTTTTAATCAGTCAGATTTATATGGGTGATTAATAACACATATTTATGCCATGTGACAAACTAAAAACACACATTTAATTTCACTTTACACGGTCTTTAAAAACAAACAGACCTGGACTTCTGATCTGAAGCTGAAGCTGTTTCGCTTCTCATCCGGGAGGTATTATAAAAAGCGTCCCAGATGATAATACCTCCCAGATGGGAAGTGAAACATCTTCAGCTTCAGAATAGAAGTCTAGTAGTTTTTTTTTTCTTTGTTTGTTTGTTGTTGTTGTTGTTTTTAACCTTTTTCTGGGATATACTGTAATAAAATATAAAATTCACATTGCAAGAGCATTATTTTTATATTTTATTATTTTGTCTTATTGAACATTGCAAACACAAGAAGAGAAAAAGAGTAAAATCAGAAAAGAACACCAAATGGTGGAAGCTGAAGAAGGAAGAATGTTGTGAGGAGTTCAGAGAGTAGCTGTTAAAGGCTCTGGGGGGTAAGAAAGAGCTTCCAGATGACTGGACTACAGCAACAGTAGACAGAAAGACAGGTAGGAAGGTACTTGGTGTGTCATCTGGACAGAGAATGGATGTATGTTTCTTAGACTGTGCTAGGATGAATGAGAGAAGTGGAGCGTGCTCTATTCACGCAAGGAGATCTGTTAGTCAGGCTACTTCTAGTTGTGACATTAACTCTAAAATAGTTATTGAATAGTTTAATTATGTAAATGGTAAATGGAGCTTATTTATATAGCGCTTTCCAGCCCCCCTGTGAGGAGCCCCAAAGCGCTTTACAATACCAGCCATCCACCCATTCAATATGTAGGTCAAACTATATATTAAACAACCCATTAAAATACACCAGAATGCAGGAAATGACATCTACTTTATTAATAATTTTCTGGGGGAGGACCCCAGACTCTCCCATCAGGGCATCTCCCCCCCACATTACAAATGCTTCTGCCAATGGCTGCCATGTTGTTCAAGCCAAAAGCCATTGTTAACACTGGGGGCTAAGCACCCCTAAAAGTGCATAATCTAGAATTGCCCCTGATGTAAGTTTATAACTATGATTTTAATAATAATAAGTCGTGATCTAAAGTGGAGTGGTATGAAACTCCAGGGTTGAAAATGAGTCCCACTCCAGCCCTGCAGAGTACATGTGTGGGAATGAGAGGGAGGCTGGTGGAACAGTAACCGTGTTTCCATCTATTTTCAATTCGAATTTTGAGCGAATTTTTGAAAATTCGCAAAAATGTAAATAAAAATTATTGCGAATCAGAAGTGTTTCCATCAACTGGCTTGAAGCGAATCCACCTAGGCCACGCAAAGCGGCATTACGTCAGCGTCACGTCTACAGTAAACAGGAAGTAGCGGTTGAAAACAGGAACCGAACCACACATCTCGGCAAAATGGAGAGAATATTTCAGGAATGTGTTGCTATCGGGCAAGTTGTATTTATTCTGTCATGCCAACTAGTTTTAGCGATGTTACAGCGGAAACAGCTGATCAGTCACATGACGTGAATGTTCGCTACGTCAGAACTGAGTCGGCAAATCTGTTTCCATCTCTCGTTTTGCGCATCAGCTCTGTTTCGAAAAACCCAAAAACCACCTCAAGCGAGCGTATCAACTTTTTTGCGAATTAGAGGAAGTTAATTCGAATCGTGCCGTTTCCATTCACCTTTTCTGATGCGATACTTCAAAATGTGCATCAAGAAACCTTGATGGAAACACGGTTAGTGAGGCTACAAGGAGCAGAGGTCACAAAGGTGCAGGACTTCAAGTACTTGGGGTTCACTATACAGGAAAATGGGGAGTACGGTAAAGAAGTGAAAAAGAGAGTCCAGGCAGGATGGAGTGGATGGAGAAAAGTTTCAGGAGTGATTTGTGACAAAAAGGTGTCAGCAAAGGTCAAAGGAAAAGTTTACAAGACAGTGGTGAGACCAGCTATGTTGTATGGTCTGGAGACAGAGATATTGACAAAAAGACAGGAGAAAGAACTGGAAGTGGCAGAAAGGAAGATGCTGAGGTTCTCCTTAGGAGTGACAAGGATGGATAAGATTAGGAATGAGATAATCAGAGGTACAGCACATTTATTTTATCAACTGAAAACTTTGAAGTTCTATGATTTGGTTAATTATAACATTTTGTTGCTTGTGTAAAGGATTATGAGGAGGTCAATATTAATACTGACCTCTTTACCTTAATTAATTTACTTATTCAGATTGAATAGTAAATTCACGGATTCTTTTCTTTTTCAGTTTACCCAATATTTCTGTGATCTTTATGATGGATACATAAACAGAGCTATAAAGTGACAATGGACACGTTAACTTAGCTTGATATGTCAAAGAGACACTATCATTTATTTAAAATGAATCAACTAAATTAACACCATTACACTTGATTGACATGATTTCACTTTCTTTCAATTTAAATACGTCAGCACACTTGAATTTAACACAACAGACTTCAATACTAGATGTTAAACATATTTAGTCTGAGGGCTCTTTAAACTTAATTAGTTTCCAGCTTAGATTGAGAGGGAAAAGAGTAGGAGGAAAGATTTAAGAAGAAATTATCGTGAGCATGATACCAGAGTGACACTTCTCCTCCGACTTCTGCTAAAATCCAGGTACGTTTTGTAAACAGCTCTTTACCTTTCGACGACGAGGCACATGTTGCCTGACAATATTCAAACGAATTTTGTTAAAAGAGAGAGTGTATATTTTCTTAAAGGAATTGAGATGTTTGTGAAGCCTTATTTTAGTACTAGTTTGAAGGAACAATCCACAATAATTCAGGGAATAGGATTGTGGAATGGTTTGGAAGATACCGTTAAAAAATGCCAGATCACTGTATACATTTAAGAGACTGATAAAGACGAGTTTCTTGGAAGAATATGGAAATAAATCGTTAATATATATCTACCATACTTAATTTGTTGTCTGATTTGATTAAGACGTTTGAGTTTTTATGTTTTTAATTTAGCTATACCGGTACATTGTTATTGTCTTTGTGAATTACATTTTTTATATATAATTTGATTTACATTAGAATTAAGTAAAAAGGGGCAGAAAACGAAACCTATCTTATCACAGTAAAATAAATATACTTAGAGTAAATATACCACTGGGTGCATTTTTTTGGCACTAGGACTGTTTTTTTATTAAGTACATACCCAAAGTTGAGTAAAAAAAACATTAAANTTGGCGGTTCGACTCCCGGGACCCGCACCATGTGTCGTTGTGTCCTTGGGCAAGACACTTAACCCTGAGTTGCTCCCGGTAGGACTGGAAAGCACCTTGCATGGTAGTCTGCCACCACCGGTTTATGAATGTGTGTAGCATTCAATATATGTGTAGCACTTTGAGATTTTCAGTAATGAAAAGTGCGTTATAAATTGAATTAATTATTATTATTACCTTTTATTTTATTTACAGTTTTTTATTGTATTGTATGTATAATTGTCATGTTTTTAAATGAAATTAATAAATTTTCCAAAACAAAAAATAAATAAAACTTTCAATGTTTTAAATGAATCAAGACCTGACAGTATTACTATAAATATGAGCTTTCTCCAAAGAGAAACATTTTGTTTCTGTGCGTCTATCTGCAGGTTTTGCACTGTGTTTTACCATCTCGTGCAGGCTGCAGAATCGTGTCAGGACTCAGGAAATAAACAAAACGTTGTGCGTTTTTTTACAGGAAAACCAGCTTTTGAGATGCTGGACTTGGATCCAGACTGGGCTCCATCTCTACACCTTGGTCACGATGACGAAAAGTCCAGAAAGAAGAGAAGCAGAGACGAGGACGGTGGGTGGTAGCGTTTGATCTTAATATTTTTCAGGTTAAGTTCAGGTGTGACGCTGCTCAATGACCGTTCTTCTCTGTTTGGGTTCAGATTGCGACTTGGGTCTCAGGAGACCAGTGCCACCCCCTTGGAGGGAAGTAAAAACTGCTCTGCAGACTCTTCTGCAAGGAAAACCCAACATCTGTCAGCAGAACCAAGGAGAACCACGACCCGCTGAGACCAGGACCAGCTTCAGAGTACGCCTCACAGAAATGTATTTTTCATTTGGGTGAAAACAGCCCGACGACGCTCGAATCTGTTCGAACTCATCACGGACAGAACCGTTCTCTGGTTCTTCTGGGCTTTTACTGACCTTCACTGGTGTTCCAGGACTTCTTCAAGAACGCTCTGGAGTCGTCCTTGGAGGCCTCCATCCAGTCCAGAGCTCGGTCCAAGAACCGGTGTTCGTCCACCGAGAGCAAAGTGGAGCTGGACTCGAAGCTCCCGCCTCTGACACGCGAAGAGTCCGCGTCCTGCAGGAACTGTTCCCAGCTGCTGTGGAGGATCAAGGACCTGGAGCACCAGCTGTTTCATCTCACCAGCAAACCGTACCATGAGGGTTTGAAGGCTTCGCTGACTTTGACCCAGCTGGACCAGAACCAGCAGAGTTCCAAAGAAGAGAGGCGAGGCGTGTGACCGTAAGTCCGTGTTCTGATCTGTTCTGAACGTCTCTCTGTATTTTCTGTTCTGATGAACCCGTGTTCTGTCCTCGCAGGGACGGGTCGTCTCTCACCCGGCGATGTGCGGGTCCATGACGATAACGTGGTTCTGGACTCGGAGATGGCTCCATCCAACGCAGCCCCAGTGCCGGGTTGCCCCCGCCCCCGCTTCAGGCGGGAGTGGTTAGACACGTTCAAGTTCCTCCGGTACTCGCCATCGCGGAACGCCATGTGGTGCCAGGTGTGTCAGGTTTACACCAACAGAGCCCACCAGAACCACCGCCTAGTCAAAGGGTCCGTTTTTTTCAAGTCCATCCTGATGAAGCACAGCAAAAGCATTTTTCACTTGGAGAGCATGAAGCGGAACTGGGCCAGTTCAGGTTCTGGTGTCTTAACCGGGTCCAGCTGGGACACGAGTTCAGATAATCTGAGTTGGAAAAGAAAAACGGTTAAAAAAAGTTCATGTTTGTCAGAAAGTGAGAAAAGTTGGACAGAAATGTGTTTCCTGAACTTTGACCCCGATTGGATCAATCAGAACCAAACTGTCCAGAGAAGAGGTGGTTCCTTGTAGAACTAAAAACTAAAGTCCTGATTGGTCTCCTGTGGTCACCTCTGACTGTTTTGCGTTCAGTCATGTGACCACGTTTCATCACTTCCTGTTGTTTGAATGCTAATTCGACTGTTGTACTTTTTATCTGTCCATTTTCTTTACCTGCTTCATTTTTTGGGAGTCACAAGGAGGTGGGGGACACCTGGACAGGTCCGGAGTCCATAGCTGGGACACCTGGACAGGTGCTTAGTCCGTCCTGGACAGGTCCGGAGTCCATAGCTGGGACACCTTATCCATCGCAAGGACACCTGGACTGGTCCAGAGTCCATAGCTGGGACACCTGGACAGGTCCTGAGTCCATAGCTGGGACACCTTATCCATCGCAGAAACACCTGGACAGGTCCTGAGTCCATCGCAGGGGCACTGTGTTTTGGTTTATAGAGACGTTTGCTTCTTTAGCTGTTTTCTAGTCTTTTTTTCTACTTCTAAATAGTGTTTTCTATTAGCTTCCAGCTAGCCTTTAGCTACTTTAGCTAGTGTTTTTTTTAGCTTCCAGCTAGCCTTTTGCTAATTTTAGCTAGTGTTTTTATTTATTTTATTTTTTTATAGCTTCCCACTAGCCTTTTACTACTTTTAGCCATTTTTGTTGTTGTTTTATTAGCTTCTAGCTAGTCTTGTTGATTTTCAGGTGTACTGTAATAATAATAATAATGAATTCCATTTATAATGCACTTTTCATTAATAAAAATCTCAAAGTGCTAAAGTGCCAGTGTAAACTTCTGATCGGGTCAGACAGAACGGGTCTGTTCTGTCTGAAATGAACGATGGATGTTTTGAAAACAAACTGTTTCCATGGAAACTGTTGAATCTCAGCTGATGTTAACTGTCTGATCCAAACAACTCTGGTTTGTTCAGAACCAAACTTTGTCTCTTTGTCTGTTGATGCTGCTGTTTGTTTGTTTGTTTTTGTTTTGTAGTTCAGTTGTTTGAAGTTCTGTTTGTTAAAGCAGAAAATCTCAAATGTTTCTGATAACTTTTGGACTGGCCGGTTCATAAAAAAGCAGCAGAACCTGAAGAGAACCCGCGGTTCTTTTAAATATTTACAATTAGTTAGAAACTCAAAATAAACAAAGAGCTGAGGGCTGGTGAAACTCTGGTTCTGGTTTTTAAAGTTTATAAAGAACCGAGCTGGGTCAAGTCGGGACCGAAGCTAAGACAAAGTCCAAAAACTGAAGGGGCTGCAGGGAGTCTGCAGAACCGGATCAGGACCATTTCAACACTCCAGATCTTTGGATGGGAAATGAGGACTAGACCCCAGTTCTGCATCATAATTCAGTTCTAGAACCAGGATACTGGGATGGGTCCAACCTGAACTTGATCATCCTTACAAAAATGGAACCAACTACCCGGTCCAGATGAGACTGGTGGACGAACTGGTCCAAATGTAACCGGTTTTAGGGCCGAACCTGTTCCGGATGAGACTGGTCAAAATATGATTGATTATTTATTTTTTTACCAGACATGGTCCAGATGAGAATTTTTAAACTGGACCTGGTTCAGATGTGACTGGTTTTTGGACCGGACCAGGTTCAGGTGAGGTGAGACTGAAGACCGGACCTAGTCCAGAAGTGACTGGTTTTTGGACCGGACCTGGTTTACTGTAGTTATGCCAAATCTTTCTGAACGCGGTTCTTTAAAGTTCAGCTGTTTCCAACCGGGTCGGATCAGAACAGCCCCTCGGACCAAGTAGACGTTAATCTTGGCACAGCTAGAATTTTTGTAAATGTTCTGATTATTGTAACAAAATACTACCGTATATCCATAAATGTCGATACGAAATATGCTCCCTCTCTATCAATGCTCTCAAAAATGATATTTCTTTTTTTTAAAGTTGTCTAAAAAAGATGCAGAATGTAAATGCAGTAAAATTATATGAGTTAATGGAAGTTTTTTAGTTTCTAGCCCCCTGATTTGTCTTTTATTTACTTATTTGTTGTTTTTTATCTTTCTTTTATTTTCTCTTTTAATTCCTTTCCTTTTTTAAAATTATGTGAATTAGTTATTTTCAAGAATTGTTGAGTCCTTTCTTGAGCCTTTGCAATCAAAGTGAATTGTAGTCATTAGGAGTTGTGATTCTTGTATGGTATAATGCTTGTATTTGACATGTGAGTTTTGTCATTGTTACTCTTGTTTACTATTAATAAAAATCTTGGCACAGCTACTTCCTCCGCCGATCTACGTCACTTCCTGTGATAAAAACATGGCGGTCACAGCTCGAAGGGGCGACTGAGTGGAAACCGTTGACGCCAAACTTTGCAGCCTCGGAACCGGCAGCCAGAGAAGAGGAGAAGGCAGCAGAACCGACCCGGAAGACACGGTCCGTGTCTCCCGCTGCGTCCCCGTGCGCGGTCGGTCCGAGTGGGTCAGTGGCGACCAGAACCACCGGACCAGCTCCTGAGTGGAGCGGGCAGACCTGAGTTCAGATCCGGGTTGTAGACTGGTTCGGTTCTCGGATGAAACTGGCTCTGATCCAGATGATGAGGAGTTATTATAAGCCATCTGGTTCCGGTTCTGTCTGGAACCCAAAGAGGTTCGGATCTGCACAAACATGAAATAGTCTCAGAATGAGCCTCAGCTTTGATTAATAATCTAAAATAACGAACCCTGGTGTCATTAGTGTTTGTTGTTGTCTGTTTACTTGGTTCTGAAACACAGGGCCCGACCCACAAAGGTTTCAGTTCCTGTACAGCAGATTAATAATTTCTAAATTCATGTTGAATATTTATAAATGAAAGTTTCTCTTCAGAAGCTTAAAAATAAAATACATATTTGATTTATGTGAGGAAACAGATCAAATCTGTTTTTTCTTAATTTATGAAGGGAAGATGGCCAAACATGAAAAAATACCTTTCTGTTAGCAAAATATAACTTCACTTTTAGTTAGCCTTTTGCTACTTTTATAGATATTGGTTTCTTCTAGCATCTAGCTAGATTTTTGCTACTTTTAGCTAGTATTCCAATTAGCATTTAACTAACCCTTTGCTACTTTTAGCTGGTGGTTTCAAGCTTTTAGCTAGCCTTTTGCTGCTTTTAGCTATTGCTTCATGTAGCTTTTAGCTTGACTTTTGCTCTTTTTAGCTGGTTTCAAGCTTTTAGCTAGCCTTTTGCTGCTATTAGCTAGTGCGTCAATTAGCTTTTGGCTAGCCGTTTGCTACTTCTGGATAGTGTTTTCTTATAGCATCTAGCTTGCTCTTTGCTACTTTTCGATAGTGGTTTCAATTAGCTTTTTTAGCTAGCCCTTTGCTACTTTTAGCTAGTGTTTCATGTAGCTTTTAGCTAGCTCTTTGCTACTTTTCAATAGTGGTTTCAATTAGCTTTTTTAGCTAGCCCTTTGCTACTTTTAGCTGGTGGTTCAATTCTTTTTTTTATTTTTTTTAGCTAGCCCGTTGCTGCTTTTAGCTAGTGTTACAATTAGCTTTTAGCTAGCCTTTTGCTGCTTTTAGTTAGTGTTTCAATTAGCTTTTATCTAGCCCTTTGCTGCTAAAAGCAGCAAAGGGCTAGATAAAAGCTAATTGAAACACATAATTGTTACACACATAGTAACAATTATGATATTAACAGCAGTAAAGTATAATAAAAATGTATAAGAACAATATTAAATAATATTAAATAAATATTATTTAATATTGTTCTTATACATTTTTATTATACTTTACTGCTGTTAATATCATAATTGTTACTATTGATGTGTGATACTGTTCTGTAAATTTTTGAGCCTCTTTTATGTTGTGTGTGTGTGTGTGAAGCACCTTGATAACAGTTTATCTGTTCTAACTGTGCTATATAAATAAGTTTGACTTGACTTGACTTTTAGTTAGTGTTACAATTAGCTTTTAGCTAGCCCTTTGCTGCTTTTAACTAGTGTTACAATTAGCTTTTAGCTAGCCTTTTGCTGCTTTTAGCTAGTGTTACAATTAGCTTTTAGCTAGCCTTTTGCTGCTTTTAGTTAGTGTTTCAATTAGCTTTTATCTAGCCCTTTGCTACCTTTATTTTAACAAAATATCTTGTTTGTCATTCAACAAAGTAGAATAAACATCCATGAAATCAGTAGCACATCTGTTATTGAATAACGTTTGGAATCAACCTGATTTAAGATGACAGCCAACCTGACGGTTACTCTGTTTTTCACTTTTGCTCACGTTGAGCAATGTCTTGTTTCTTTTGGAGATAAAATAATTGTAGTTTAGTTAAACACGTCTGAAGAATGCTTGTTTTATTTTGAAGCTCCAGCTCTGGTTTCCTGAGGTCTGAAGAAGTGTTAGAAGCTGCGGTTCCACCCGACTGACAGCGGGCGCTTCGTGGAGCAACCGTAACGCGTTCTGTTTGTTCCACAGACGTTCGTGACGAGGACGGCCTCCTGGGGTTCTGCAGACATGGTTCCACCATGAGCGAGGCCCCGCCAGACCAGTGGTGTGAGTTTCAGCTGGGAACTTTTACTCTGAAGGAGGTTTTTTCAAAGTCAACTTTATTGTCAGAACTGCAATATGTACAGGACATACACAGGATTGAAATTGCGTTTCTCTCAGTCCCTCGGTGCAACAGTAACCATTTAAACACTAAAACACTGAAACATTTAATAAACATAAGCATAAAATAGTAAAAGTGTAACACTGTCCTGAGTTTTTGCATAGTAGTATAAAAGTATGAAATTTTTTTTGAACTCGGCGAGTCAGCCAAACGCTTCACATGTTTGTGTGTTTGTTTCCAGTCTGTGAAGAGTGTCAGGGCTGTTTCCAGGAGGAGTGTCCAACCCATGGGCCCCCGCTGATCATCCCCGACACGCCTGTGGCCCCCGGATCGGCCAACAGGGCGGCGCTCACCATCCCATCAGGCCTGGAGCTCCTCACCGAGGCAGAGGAGGTAGATGTCCGTTGCACAGATGAAATCTTCCCTAAGGGGGTGGTTTTTGGTCCTTATGAAGGCGAGCTGGTATCCAAAGACGAATCGTCCAGCTTCTCCTGGATCGTAAGTTCAACCGCTCTGACTCGTGGACCCGGTTCCTACAGGGCGTCCTCTGAAGGGTTTGTTTTTGCTGTTGGATGTTCCAGATTGTTGGTTTGAATGACACGTTCAAGTCCGTCGACGGCGGCGATGAGACCAAAGCCAACTGGATGAGGTGAAGCTTCTTCCTGAAGATCATTTCTCATGTCTTTCACCGGACCACAGCTGCTAGTCAGAAAATACAGGAACGTTCACTTGAAATTCAGGGAATAGATCGCAACATTTGTAGAACATTCCTGTGGATAATGTGCAACACTGTCTTGCAGTTTAGTTACAAAGTGTCTTAGTTTTGGTCAGTGCACACTTGTTCAGGTGAGCCTTGAGTGTGACTCGAGTGTTCTTGACTTTCAGGTTTGTCCGGACCTCGTCAGAGGACAGAGACAGGAACTTGACGGCGTTCCAACATGGTGGGAACATCTACTTCAGAGTCCGCAGGAAGCTGGAGGCCGGGGAGAGGCTGAGGGTTTGGTACAGTGACAACTACATCCGACGACTTCAGAGTGTGTCTCAGGACAGCATCGACCGCAACCTGGACTCAGGTGAAACGGCCAGGTGGTTCATTAAACACGAGGTTTACAGTGAGGACGAGCGAACGGAACGCCAGAAGGGCCGGCTTCTAACAAACGTCTCTGCTTCTGCGAATCAACGGGGAATAAACACAGATAAATGTATAGTTCGGGATTAGATGGTTGGTTTGTTAAATTAACAGATAGATGGTTGGTTCACAGCTTCGAACGTTATCAACCATTAAATGGCCGTTATTAGTTATCATCCCCATATGTAGCGGTCAGACTGCCCCTCCTGTACCTCCTAGTAGGTTTAAAGGTACATTGTTAGCCTTGGTAGCGATGATAATAGCTTCACGTGGTTTAGAGTAAAGGGTCTGACGTTAGGTTTAGGGTCTTGGTTAGGTTTAGGCACAAGGATAAGGGGGTTAAGTTTAGGGTTGGTCCTCTGGGTCAGGTGTAAGGTTAGGTTTAGGAAAAGGGTTACAGTATATAAGTTGAAAAAAGACACTTCCTGGTTTACCTTGGCGAAACGCTGCCTATTATCAGCGATAATAACGTACCTTTAAACCTAGGTAGGTGGGACATATGGGGATGATAACAACTAATAACGGCCATTTAATGGATTGATAACATCCGAAGTAGACTCACAGTGGTTCCCAACCCTGATCCTTGAGGAACACCATCCTGCATGTTTTATATGTTTCCCTGCTCCAACACCAGATTCAGTGATTGAATTACTTCATCAAGTTCTGTAAAGTCTGTTAATCACCCAGTCATTCAAATCAGGTATGTCAAAGCAGGGAAACAACTAAAGCATGCAGGATGGTGTTCCTCAGGGACCATGGTTGGGAACCACTGGGTTAGAGAATCAGACCTTTAGATCTTTAGCTGTAAAGTCTTTAGCTTTAACTCTCCCCGTCTGCCTTCAGCTCTGCAGAACAAACTCAGTCCTGGAAAAGGACCCTGTGAAGAGTCAGACGGCCAGCCACCGGCCAAGAAGAAGAAGATTGACCTCATCTTCAAAGATGTTCTGGAAGCCTCTCTGGAGGACTGCAGTCTGTCCCGGTCCCGGTCTTCTCTTCTTAGTGAGAGTAAACCTGGCCTTCAGCTGAAGGTGAAGGAGGAGAAGACCCAGACCAGCACAGAACCCTCCACCTCCTTCTGCCCCAACTGTGTCAAACTGAAGAGGAGGATTCTGGAGCTGGAAGAGGAGCTCCTGCGTCTCAGAGGAGAACGGGGGGTCGTGATCGGTACCTTGACCTCTGAACAGACCCAGCCTGATCAGGCCCCTCCACGTCCTGAGCAGGGCCCCATTGATGATTTTCAAGGTAATTTCCAAAATCGTATTTAGCTCAAATTTTCTTGTGCAACAAATCTCTCAAATTAAAATCGTTGTGTTTTGTTAGAAAAATGTTGATTGTATTTGATTTTTTTTGTGTGTGTTTTTTTTAAGGGATGGAGCACATGACACCGCCTCAGGTGGTTCTGGATGAAGATGACCCTGATGTGGATTCAGCCGATGAATCGATTACAGCCGACCTCATGATTTCTCCAGAGGACTCTTCGAAGCTTTTTCCCGGAGGAAGCAGACGCATTCGGCGCTTCAAGCAGGAGTGGCTAAAGAAGTTCTGGTTCCTGCGATACTCGCCGACCCTGAACGAGATGTGGTGCCACGTCTGCCGACAATACACCGTCCAGTCGTCTCGAACCTCGGCCTTCATCATCGGCTCCAAGCAGTTCAAGATCCACACCATCAAGCTCCACAGCCAGAGCAACCTGCACAAGAAGTGTCTGCAGCTCTACAAGCTGCGAATGCACCCGGAGAAGACCGAGGAGATGTGCAGGACCATGACGCTGCTGTTCAACGCCGCGTACCACCTGGCCCTGGAGGGACGGGCCTTCTCCGACCTGCGTCCACTGGCGGAGCTGCTGAAGAAGTGCGAGCTCAAAGTGGTGGATCAGTACATGAACGAAGGCGACTGTCAGATCCTTATCCACCACATCGCCCGAGCTTTGAAGGAAGATCTGACTGAGAAGATGCGCCTGTCTCCCTTTCTGAGCATCATAATGGACGTCCAAAGTGACAACTTTTTCTCAGACTTGGTGGCATTTTATGTCCAGTTCATAACCAATGAAGGACTCCCCAACACAGAGTTCCTGTCCCTGCAGAGACTGAGCATGGACAGTGTGGATGGGTATCTCCAGGTTATGGAGCAAGCCTTCAGTCTGCTGGGCCTCAGGTTCCAGGACTCGCTGGTAGTGGGTCTTGGAGTGGACGGCACCAACATCTCTTCAGGAATAAGAGCTAACCTGTACGTAGCTCTGCAGAAGACCTTTCCATGGATCCTCTGCCTTCCCGTCATGATCCACCGTCCTCATCTGGAGGTTCTAGATGCCATCAGTGGGAAGGAGCTCTGCTGCCTTGAGGACCTGGAGAACAACCTCAAGCAGCTGCTCAGTTTTTATCGCTACTCTCCTCGAATGATGGCCGAGCTGCGATCAACTGCACCGACACTGTCAGAGGAGGCCGAGTTCCTGGGAGACATCAGAGCCGTACGCTGGATTATAGGAGAGCCAAATGTCCTCAGTGCTCTCATCAAAGACTACCTCGAGGTCGTGGCCCACCTGAAGGAGATCAGCTGCCAAACTCAGAGGGCTGACGCCGCAGCCATCGCTCTCACACTCCTCCAGTTTCTCCTGGACTACCAGTCTGTCAAACTCATCTACTTCCTCCTGGACATCATAGCGGTTCTGTCCAGATTAGCCCTGATTTTTCAAGGGGAGCACCTTCTGGCGTCGCAGGTGGAAGCCAAGATCGAGGCGGCAATTCAGGAGATCAACCAGCTGGTGGACTGCCCCGGGGAATATCTGCAGGAGTTCGAAGAAAACTTCAGAGAAAGTTTCAACGGTGTGGAGTTGAAGAATCTAAGAGTTGCAGAGTCCAAGTTTCAGTCCATCCGAGAAAAGATCTGCAACAGGAGTAAGGGGATCCTGTCTCAGAGGCTAGACCTGCAGAGCCGCTCCTTTTCCAAAGCCTGCAAGGTACTGGACCTGTCCAGCTGGCCTGACAGCCACGAAGACCTGCACGCCTACGGCGAGGAGGAGATCCAGATCATTTCCAGCCACCTGGAGTCCATTCCTTCTGCCGGTCAGGAGGACCTGCCAGAGGCTCAGAGCAGCCTGCTGGTGGAGTGGAAGAATCTGAAGGTGGACTACTACAGCAGGAACGGTTTGAAGGAGCTCATCGGTCACGTCTGCAGGTACAAGCAGCGCTTTCCACTTCTGAACAGGGCCGTGCAGTTCGTCAGGGTCCTGCCCAGTTCCACAGCCTGCTGTGACAAAGGCCGAGGATCTCTGCAGAAGATGTTTAAGAACAACCGTTCCCGACTAACGCTGGAGCAGATGAACGATCTGCTCACGGTGGCCGTTAACGGGCCGCCCATTGGCTGCTTCGATGCAAAGCGGGCGTTGGACGGCTGGTTTGAGGAAAAATCCGGCGGCAGCTGCTCGCTCTCTGCCCAAGTGTTGAGCAGGACGTCTGTTGTGGATTAGAAACTGGTCCTGCACAACTCTGACGTCAACGCAGAGTCCTGCCCTGATGGCTTAAAGACGACCTGAAAGTGGAATCTGATTAAATCTACAACAGCTCACAATCACACAGATGATTTTTATTAAACTTGAGCAGGAAGAGAAGAGTAAATGATGGTTAATAATTTACTGTCAGACTTGCAGCTGAGTGGATGAAAACTCTCGTCGGTGTTGTGAGTACAGTACCGGTAATTAGAAAAATAAGTGAGGTCCATTTTGGTGTGGCTGTATTTAGGAGTAAGGTCACCATCAAAAAACTTGGGTTGCCATGTCAAAATCCAAGCTGTCCACCCCATATATATACAGTATACAGTATATATAATTAACCTTTATTTAACCAGGCAAATCCCATTCAGATCACAGATCTGTTTTGCAAGGGAGGCCTGGGCCTGAAGGCAGCCCAACATGCATGTTTTTGATCTGTGGGAGGAAACCAGAGTACCCGTAAAAACCCATGCAAGTGTAACACAGATGAGGAGATATATATATGTATATGTATGTATATATATATATATATATAATTGAATGGGCCAATAGGTTCGACTATCGGAGCACGGTGGAGTGTTCAAATGACACACATAGGCAGTTGGGTGAGTTTAAATAACTGACTTTAGTGATATAAACCTTAAATTTGACAAAGAAAATAAAATTACACACAATAAAAATACAATAAATAATAGAACTACAGGTAGTGCCCGATTTACGAGTGAGTTCCGTACCTGCGAGTCGCTCGTAAGACGAAAATTCGTACGTCGGAACATGAAACACGTGTTCTCGTAAGTCCGGATTTTCGGCCGTAAGTCGGAAAATTTAAGCTAGCGCTACTACGAACACTCGTTTTTCATCAAAAACGTTCATACTAGTTCATGAACATGCTCAGAAACGTGTTTCCAAACGGTTAGCTAACACACTTTCATCTAAAAACACAAAAAAGTGCTGTATTTTTTACAAATTTACTGCTCTTTCGCCAGCTCGTAAGTCCGGGACCTCGTATGTAAGGGCGCTTGTAAGTCGGGGACTACCTGTACTAGGCCTAGTGCTAATTCTTAGCTTTAAATCTTTTGGGTGCATCCTGGTAATCTGAATTCTAAAATGTAATGGAAAACAGATTAATCAATTTCAGTTCCAATCCAGGTTCAACTCAACACCATTCACATGAGGAAATTCTCCTACACAGCAGTTTGTTACAAAACCCTGACCTGTCGACAACAGGACCAGCAGAATAATAGATTTTTATTAAGCTGTTCTAGCTTTAATCCTTAAATCATGTTTATATAGACATCATATTTGACATCAATTTGTTGTTTAATTGCTCAAATTTGCTATAAAACAATTCTCTTTTACCTCAATGCAGTATTTCACTACATTGTCAATTTACTTTTCTATAAATTGCAAAATTTATACATTTTACCCAAAATAAATAAAAGTTTACATTTGACTAATTAAATAGTTCAAATAAACACAAATTTTCAACAAAATGTGATAAACGGAACAAAAACCCAAATGAAAGGCAGATAAATATGCTCACTGATCTCAATGTGACTCGTTTGGGCAACACTTATGGTGGCTTTCAGTCCTGAACGTGGGGCACTAGATAATATAACAAGGCATATTTTTCATACTTTAACCTCAATAATATGAGCTTTCATTGTGAATAAAGTAAGAGTACACCATAGTTACACCTGACAATAAAGTTGACTTTGACTTTGACTTTGAGTTTAGTCTTTACCTTCAACTGAACGGAGAACAAGATGAACTTCAAGGAAACCAGTAGCCAATAATAGCGAACAATGCTAATGAGGTAGCTCTAACAGTGCCCGACAGAAAACTGAAGTTCAGTCTTGTTTTACTCACTTCACAACTTCCAGCTTAGAAGTCGGATGATAACAGCAATTCTGTCTAAAAAAGGGTTTTGTTCAAGTTCATATCCATATTTATAGGAGCCAAGATGGTGTAGTGGCAGGGCTTTTGACTTGGAACCCGAAGGACGCGGGTTCGCATCCCGGCCACTACACACCTTGGGGTGTCTATGAGTGCACATCTATTTCTCCAGCTCCCCGGGCGCTTTCTATGGCTGCTCACTGCACCACCTGGTAGGTGGTTGGGTGCAGAGACGAATTTCGTCTGTGTATGGGAAACATACGCAGATGACAGGAAAAGACATTATTATTATTATTTCAACCGTCTTAACACACAGACCATCAAGCTGAACGGCTTGACAATCTCCTCCTATTGGTGGATCTCTCTCGCGCACACCAACCAGGCTGCAGAAGCGGGAAAAGAAGGGCGGAACCTACTGCGTCAGTCTGCTTTCTGATTGGTTTATACACACTGGAAACAAAACTTCCTATTGGCTAGGTAGACTACCTAGCTTCCTTAACCTCTTGTTTCTTAAAAATACATCCCTGTAAGTGCAGTAAGCTCTCACTAGTCTAGCCCCTTAAAGCTCTTTCATACGTGACACATTTCTTCAAAAAGGAGGTCTTGAATCCAGCGATTATATTTGTGTCTTTACTGAACTTAATAAAAAGAGATACACAAAAAAAGGCATTCAGATTCAAAACAAATAGAAAGTGACGGTCGAAAGACTGTGTTACTCTTGGGGTGCCAGACTTCTACTAAAAGAACAAATGCTTACGTCCTCTTTAAACCCATTTAAACAGCCAATCAAAAGGCACCACGTCATAAGCAGCATACAATTCCAAATGCATACTGTATTTTCTTCAAACAGTAGAACCACAACTGTAATCCACAGAATCAATTCAGGCAACAAAATAAAAATTTCTTTTAAACTTCTGGTCCTTTATATGGCTCCTACAATCCCCATTTTATATGGGTTACACAAGCACGGGAAGAACATGCAAACTCGACAGAAAGACCCCAGGTCCAACCTGGGATTGTACCCAGGACCTTCGTGCTGTGAGGCAACAGTGCGTACCACTGAGCCGTCATGCTGCTAAGTATATAAATATATATATTAATGGTGCCGAAATTAGCGCGTTAATTATTTGCGTTATTTTATTTGCGTTATTTTATTTATTATGACGCGTTAAAACAAAATAACGCAACGATTATTTTGAAAAGCTCCCCCCGGATGCCGAACCTCACTTCCGGTTTCCGCTTGCTAACGCTGTTAGCGCAGGCACCGTACCTGCACTCACATGCGATCACTGGACTTCTGCTAGCAATGATAACTATTTGGGTGTCACGGCTCACTTTATTGATGACAGCTGGAGCCTGCACTCCTTTGTTTTAACTGTGAGTAAATCTACCGAGCGATTAATTTGTTAAATTTTATTAATCGATCAACACCCCTA
>JBBPBX010018330.1:11522-25932 GCA_038048925.1 Garcialebias charrua | reverse complement strand
ATATATACTGTATATATGTACATATATACTATACTGTATATAAACTTCTATTTTTTTATATTGCCTAAAAGCATAGTTTCCTCTAATGATTGGGTTGGGGTACCTGATGAATAATTTGTGGGGGCCATGGCCAGCATTGGCCACCCCCTGGCTCCTCCACTGCGCCTGCTGGTGGATTAAATTACTGTACTCCATTCTCTCCAGGATCCGTCAATCTGCAGAACAAACCTCCATCTTTTCTCCTCTAGTGTAACTCTTAGCAAGTTGAATATCTTGAACCAAAAACATTTAGGTTTACTGGTACTCTCATTTCCTGTTCAATTCCAGTGCAGAAAAACACTCATCTTGAGAACTACAAACGTTCACTATTCAAACCCCTCAGTGACGGGGGACACGGGTATGCTGCTTGTTACATCTGGAAACATCCACTGTTTGGTTAGAAAACTTCTTTGGTGGATTACAGCTTCACTGCAGCTGAAAAAAAGTTTATTTGATCCGTATTTTATTTGATGTCTCTGCATGAATTCCAGCAACAAGACCAGACCAAGAATGAACGTGAAGATTTTAAGTTCAGCTGATCGAGTCAGAAATAAAAACAGAAACTGACTGTGTTTCTGCTGACGGAACAGCTTCATGAGATCTTTGCTCTGTTTAAGGTCTGAAGGTGTTTAATGGAGAAATGAACACAAACTGAAGAAAAGTCAGCCTGAAAAAAGACGACAAGAAGTCTGACCATAAATGTAAGCGTCTAAAGACGCCTCAGAGCAGAAACACAGAGGGCTGTGTTTTCTTTATCCGTGTTGTGTTCATAGTCCCGTCTGAATAAAAACACTTGTTGCCAGAATAACAGTCAGTCACACACCAGGAACAGTCAGTCAGTGTCAAACTGAAGGTCCACTCGGCTCTGTACCACTCAGTCCCGTGTTTTATATTCTGTAAAAAGCTTCAGTCTCTTTATAAAAAAGTATTTTTCTCGTATTATTGTGTGAAAAGGTTTGAATGCATGAAGTGAAAAGTGCTTTTCTGCGTCTCGATGTGGTTTTCATCCTTTCAGCAGAGAACAATGCGTAAAATGACTTAAATTAATAAAACTGAGTTCTCAGACTGCTGCATGTTCATCTGGAGCTTTAGCCTTAATGTTTTATTTTTATTATGTTTACCGTTAAATGTTTACATGAATGTGAGACGTGGAAACGCTATGGAAGAGGATTAGGGTCACGGTGCGGTAATTCTTTTTCCCTTAATACTGAGAAAAAAAAGTTGGAATTCTGAGATTAAAGTCAGGATTCTGAAGGGTCTGAATTATGTTAGTCTAAATTTTGTTTAGTTACTAAACAGGTCTTCTTAAGAATTCCTACTTTTTTCTCAGAATTCTGACTTTAATCTCAGAATTCAGATGTTTTCTGAAATTCTGACTTTAATCTCGGAATTCTGAAGTTTTCTGAAATTCTGACTTTAATTTATAATTCGGACCTTTTCTGAAATTTTGACTTTAGTCTCACAATTCTGACTTTCTGAAATTCAGACTTTAATCTCGGAATTCTGACTTTAAACTCTGGCCCTGTACACACCGTAGCCTGGTGTTTGAAAAACGAATATCTGCGCAAAAAAATATCTCCGTACATACATGTTCAGATATTTAAAATTTTCGTCCACATTTCCCCATTTTTTTCCCCACAGGGCGTTGTAAAGAATATGCTGACCCCATAGGTGGCAGTGTAGTGCCGTCACAACCCTTCAAAGCAACGGCAACTTCCTGTTATTATTTCTTTCTTTTTTTTCATTTGTGTGGACAGACCGTGAGGTTGAACTACTATTAAATACCGTGTTGGAGTACAAAGTTAATAAAACGCAGGAAAATGTTGACTGGGAATCATGTCCGACTGGGAATCATGTCAGAGCAGGTATGTTGACATTTTAGCGCTTTTTTCTCCGAGCATTATGTCACGTCAGCGCCGCTCCAGCATAAACCTCCGGTTCTGAAAGTCCACACGCAGACTCGAACGCGGAGAATTCTCAAATCTCCACTTTGGTCGGAGTTTTTTAAATTATTCGTTTATATTTCCATCAACCGGAGTTCACGTGTGGATGAAAGGCCAAACCGCACGATACTGTAAGTGTAAACTGTTCGGTTTTACTGATATCCGGCTACGTGTGTACAGGACCTCTGAATACGGATCTAAAAAAGCTAAGTCTGGTCCTCTGGACATTCAAAAAAACAAAACAGCAAAAAAAAAATTTGTAGAAACGTTTCATCTTTCGTCCAAAAGACTTCCTCAGTCTGAGGTGCTGCGTTCAGCTCAGTCTTATAGGGTGTTGAACTCAGCACCTCAGACTGAGGAAGTCTTTCGGACGAAAGACGAAACGTTTCTACACATTTTTTTTGCTTTGTTTTGCTTTGTTTTTTTGAATGTCCAGAGGACCAGACTTAGCTTTTTTAGATTTTTCTACCTGGATTATTGAGCATGCATCAGGGTATTCTGAATACAGACTTTAATCTCAGAATTCAGACGTTTTCTGAAATGTTGACTTTAATCTCAGAATTCTGACATTTTCTAAAATTCAGACTTTAATCTCGGAATTCTGACTTTAATTTCAGAATTCTGACTACTGTAATCTCGGAATTCTGACTTTAATTTCAGAATTCTGACCTTTTCTGAAATTCTGACTAATCTCAGGATTCTGACTTTAATTTCAGAATTCTGTAATCTCGGAATTCTGACTTTAATTTCATAATTCTGACGTTTTCTGAAATTCTGACTTTAATCTCAGAATTCTGACTTTAATTTAAGAATTCACTAATCTCGGAATTCTGACTTTAATTTCAGAATTCTGACTAATCTCGGAATTCTGACTTTAATTTCAGAATTCTGATAATCTCGGAATTCTGACTTTAATTTCAGAATTCTGCCGTTTTCTGAAATTCTGACTTTAATCTCAGAATTCTGACCTTTTCTGAAATTCTGACTTTAATCTCAGAATTCTGACTTTAATCTCAGAATTCTGACTTTAATCTCAGAATTCTGACTTTAATTTCAGAATCCTGACTAATCTCGGAATTCTGACTTTAATTTCAGAATTCTGCTGTTTTCTGAAATTCTGACTTTAATCTCAGAATTCTGACCTTTTCTGAAATTCTGACTTTAATCTCAGAATTCTGACTTTAATCTCAGAATTCTGACTTTAATCTCAGAATTCTGACTTTAATTTCAGAATCCTGACTAATCTCGGAATTCTGACTTTAATTTCAGACTTCTGCCGTTTTCTGAAATTCTGCCTTAATCTCAGAATTCTGACCTTTTTTGAAATTCTGACTTTAATCTCAGAATTCTGACTTTAATTTCAGAATTCTGACTAATCTCAGAATTCTGACGTTTTCTGAAATTCTGACTTTAATTTCAGAATTCTGACTAATCTCGGAATTCTGACTTTAATTTCATAATTCTGACTAATCTCGGAATTCATACTTTAATTTCAGAATTCTGACGTTTTCTGAAATTCTGACTTTAATCTCAGAATTCTGACTTTAATTTCAGAATTCTGACGTTTTCTGAAATTCTGACTTTAATCTCAGAATTCTGACTTTAATTTCAGAATTCTGACGTTTTCTGAAATTCTGACTTTAATCTCAGAATTCTGACTTTAATTTCAGAATTCTGACGTTTTCTGAAATTCTGACTTTAATCTCAGAATTCTGACTTTAATTTCAGAATTCTGACTTTTTTTTTCTCAGAAGGGCAAAAAAATATTGCACCGTGGCCCTAATCCTCTTCCGTAAAATGCAGAACCTGTTTTTACTTAATATCAGCCGCAGAGCGGTTACCGTAGATGTTCAGCTAAGGAAATTTTCTCATTGAAATGCAAGAAACTTGTCTTCAATTTAAAATTCTCACCTGGATCTGCAGCATCTTAAGTTTTGTAGATATTTGAGTGTTTTATAAATTCTTTGTTAAATTAAAGCTGAATTTTTTAAAAATTATTATTATTTAGGCCTCGTGCTAAATTAAGCGTCTGTTCCAGATCTGATGCTAAGCTAACTGTTTCCAGGCCTCAACAAGGCGGGAAACAAAGATGTTAAAATAAATATTCACGTTTGATCTTTTTACGCCAAAAACTAAAGAAAAAATTGGTTTCTTTCGTTTCTGAAATCACTCCAAATGGATCAAAGAAATCTTTCTTACGTGCTAATAAAGTCAAGTTATTTTTTTAAATTATTTTCTTTTACATTTTTGGGCTCTAGTGGGCTTTATTGTAGAGGGAGAGGGTGAAACGGGTAGAGAGAAGGGAGAGACACTGCAGAAACAGCTTGTCGGGTCTGGGACGCGAACCTGCGACGCCTGCAGAGAGCCTCATGCCGCACGCTTATCCCCCACACCAAAGCAGCGGCACAAGTTAAGTTCTAATGAATGAATTTATTTTTAAAAAGTCACTTTAACAAGTGACAGATGTGTATTTTATTTGTGTAGCTCCGTTTTAGTTTTAAGAAACAAAGAAGAGCTTTGGTCTGGTTTTATGAACATTTTCTGCCTTTGATGTTTGCAGATGGTTCTTCCAGCCTCACGTTCCTGAATGTAACAAAGTTTCTAATAAAAAGAAGAAAAGTTCTGATGTTTCTTTGTGATGCTGTGGTTCTGAACGCAAAGAACCCGGATCGTTTATTCATCGCAGCTTCAGAACCAACATTCTTCAGAGAGGCGAGATCGTCTCCAGGAAACAAAACGGATGAAATTACAAAAAAATAAAACAGCTTTCTGCTGCATCTGACAGCTGTTTGGACCGGGTCCACAGAGAGGAAGGACCCAGCAGAACCGGGAAGAATGGGACCAGCAAGAACAGAGGAGGAGGAAGTTATGAAAAAAGACGAGTTATTCCTCAAGGCCCGGATGTTCGCCTGGAGATGATCAACATTTATCATTGGGTTCTGTTTGGTACCGTCGGCCCAATAAGGCTCAGCTGCAGAACCTTCCACTGAAAATGAACTGGTGGACAGTTTGTCTTCAGGCAGCAGCAGCTCAGACACTTTTTCTGCTGCAGCCGAAAGTCATGTCTGCAGCTGAGGGTCCAGTCTGCCATCAGCTGAAGCTCCTGTCTGTCTGCAGCTGGAGGTCATGTATGTCTGCAGCTGAAGCTCCTGTCTCTCTGCAGCTGAAGGTCATGTATGTCTGCAGCTGAAGCTCCTGTCTGTCTGCAGCTGAAGGTCATGTCTGTCTGCAGCTGAAGCTCATGTCTGTCTGCAGCTGAAGCTCATGTCTGTCTTCAGCTGAAGGTGTAAGGATTGTGCCTTCCTTGTCTGTTTTCCTGCCTGTCTTTTGTTAATCATCCCCAATCTGTCTCATGCCCAGGTGTTTGTAATTTGTCTCGTCTTGTCTGTGAGTATATAAGCCCTGTTCTGTGTCTCAGTCATTGTCGGCGCATCGTCTGGTAATCCCTTGTGTTCTCTCGTCACTGGTACACGTGAGTATTTTTGGCTGCCACGACAGCAGTTTGTTTCTTATTATTAAAGTGATCGTTTTTATATAACTTCCTGGCCTGTGTTTCTGTCTGCACCACTGGGTTTAATCTCGCTCAATGAGTTAATCCTGACAGTATGCGCCGACCATCAAAAAAGCCCAGAAGACAGAATTATTGTTCCTACCTGTCCACGCGGATGGAGGAGACCATGATCAGCTGCAGCGGTTTCCAGGTCCGACCCGTGTCTGCACAAGAGGACTTCAGCCAGGAAGTAGAAATCCTGCCTTCTCCCCTTCTGGTCCTTGAACATATCTAACCAGCTAAATAAAGGTTTAACTAAAATAACAAACAGCCAGCACAAACAGTCGAAGCTGAACACAAACCAGAACCAGCACTTTGAGTGTTACCGTGTTGGAAGTTAGCATGTCGCGTTAGCGGAGGGTCCGTCGCACGGAGGCTCGCATCGAGCTCAGGTCGGACGGCGGATCCGTCGCGGCCGCGGGGGCACGTCCCATGGGACCGACGCGTCACCCGTACGACTTGGATCCCGTCCTCCTTCCCCCACTGGGGCGGTCTCCCCGCCGGTCCCAGAGGAGCGGCGAGACCGTGAGGAGGCCGTTGTCGCGTTAGCGAGATGCTAAGCTAACCACATCAAGATGGTGTTGCTAAATAATGAAGAAGAAAAAAACAGCTCTAACACACAGACAGTTGTACTCTAACATTGTTCTGACATTGTTTCACAAAATGATTTATGTAAAATATTTTGTTTACCGGCCAAAAGGACGACGTCTTCCAGAGCAGATCCGAGCAGTCAGCTGCTGTGAGCTTCTCCGATGAGATAAATCCTTCACGTTTACTTTTTTTTTGATTAAGTGAAACCTGCGCGTTGCCCAAACGTCTACCCGACTGGAACACCCACTGACCTAACACAAAGTAACCATTGCAATTAATTAGAAATTAACACAAAAAAAAAAACAACGTGAAAAATGGACATCCATTAGACTGCGCTCTAATTGCTGCTCTGCCTCCCTGTGGGAGGGTCAAACCGGAAATTCCACAGATGTGATGTCACATGGGAACTATGTATAGCGCTGTCAGAGACATGGCTCAATGATGATAACACAAGTAATATTCACATCGAGGGGTATGAATTATATCATATGAACAGAAATAATAAAAGAGGTGGTGGTGTCGCTCTATTTGTCAATAATGAAATAAAATGTAAATTAAATAGTGAAATGTCAATAATAGTTGATAATATTATGGAAATGATAACAATAGAAATTATAAACAAAAACGATAAAAACATAATAATAAGTTGTGTATATAGATCACCAGGAGCAAATATAGAAATATTCACTGATAAAATCTTGGAGCTAATGGAGAAGAGTTTTAATAAAAATGTTTTTTTGTGTGGAGACTTTAACATTGATATGGGAAATAAAACAGATTCAAATAACATAAGCACATTTATAAACTCAATGTACAGTTTAAATATGTATCCATTGATATCAAAGCCAACAAGAATTACAACTCATAGTGCCACAATAATTGATAATATTTTCACAAATATAACAAATGGGGATGTGATTGGTGGTATCTTAACGACCGACTTAAGTGATCATTTGCCAGTTTTCACAATCTTTAAAAATGATCAAAGTATCACAAAAGCAGTCACAATGAAGAAAAAGATCATAAACACGTCAAAAAAGTTTTGGAAAAATTGAAAGAGGATCTGGATAAACAAGACTGGAATGATGTGTATGTTGATGATGCGAACAGGGCATATGATGAGTTTATGAATATCTTGGAAGCTCTGTATGAAAAGAATTGTGTGCAAACAAATTACACAAAGAGAAATACGATTGATCAACCATGGATGACAAAAGGGTTGAGAAATGCTTGTAAAAAAAATTATTTGTATTCATGTTTCTTGAAATTGCGAAGTCAGAGCGCTGAAGAAAAATATAAAAAGTATAAAAATAAATTAGTAGGGATTATAAGGAAACATAAGAAAGAATATTATAGTAAATTATTAGATAAAAGTAATGGTGATATGAAAGCAACATGGCGAGTAATGAATAGTGTCCTGAACAGTGATGGCATAGTTACATTGAAAAAGTAACTTAGTTAAGTTACTGATTAGTCTTTGGGAAAAGTAACTTAGTTAAGTTACTGATTACTTGATTTGGAAAGTAACTAAGTTAGATTACTAAGTTACTTTAGTTACTTTCAGCAGCTGCTGACAAGAACCCTCTCTGTCACAATACATAAAAAATGTAAATGTATTAATAAAATAATTACTAATAAAAATATTCAAAAACAAAATGGTCTTTCTTGACTTCATTAAACATAAATACTTGTTTTTATGAAACATAAAAGTCTGAGGTCATTAAACAAATACTTTTTATAAAAAATAAGGCAATATTTCTTGATATATCATCATAAATGAAGGTTGAATGAATAAAGGAATACTTGCTTTATATAAAAAATAGTGTCTTCTTGACTTCACTAAACAAATAATATTTTTACAAAAAAGTATTTCTGTAAATACTTTTTAAAATAAATAATATAATAAAGACAGTCTTTTAACATCAAAATCAGAGTTTTTTATTTTTATTTTAGAAAACTGTGTACACATGGGTCTTAGTTACATCCAAACAAACATATAAATTGTAAAAGAAAAACAGAAATACGTTCTAAGATATGAATTAAGAAATACTCTAAACTAAGAATACACTAAGCACTAATAGTACAAAAACAATATGCTGAACAACTGCAGTATATATCCATACTTTTTTCTATCCATAAAGTAATAACAAAAATATATTTCTGAATCAAAGCCCCAGTTCTCACACAGGTTACTGAACTCAGTAAAGGGCTGCATGCTGTGCGTTCTCCTGACACTAGCCGTGTTTCCATCAAGGTTTCTAGCTGCGCAATTTGAAATAGCGCAGCAGAAAAGCTTAATGGAAACGGCAAATTGCGAGGTTACTTCCTGAATTACGCTAAAAAGTTTTTACGCTCGCTTGAGGTGGTTTTTGGGATTTGAGATGCGCTAAACGACAAATGGAAACACATTTTCCGACTCATTTCTGACGTAGCGAAAATTCACGTCACGTGACGTTCAGCTGTTTCCGCTCCGGACAACATGTAACATCGCTAAAACTAGTTGGCATGACAGAATAAATACAACTCGCCCGATAGCAACACGTACCTGAAATATTCTCTCGATTTTGACGAGATGTGTGGCCGGGTTCTGTTTTCAACCGCTACTTCCTGTTTACTGTAGACATGCGCAGTGCTGACGTCTGACGTAATGACGCTGACGTCTGACGTAATGACGCTGTGCGCGGCTTGGTAGAAGCGCTTCAAGCCAGTAGATGGAAACACTTCTGATCTGCATTAATTTGTATTTACATATTTGCGAGGTAGCTCAAAATACGAAATGAAAATGGATGGAAACACAGCTACTGAATGGAGCTGTAGATGAGCTTGTTTGCGTAAATACCAGAAGAAACCAGAACAAAGAATGTATTTGTATGTAAATACCAGAAGACCTATTGCATCCATCCAGCTTAAAAGCTGCCACACCAGTTTCTACACAGCAGAAGGTGTGGGGGGGCTGCACCGAAGTCAAGCTTGTTGTTTTGGTCGCGGGGTGGTGGTGGCGGGGGGACCTCCTGACTCGCAGCTCTCTGCTTGAGGCTTGTGCTGCGACTCCAAATGTAACTGAACTGCAGTGAAAGTGGTCTCCTCCTCCTCTCAGCTCCTCCGAGTGCGCGCACTCAGCTCACAGTTCCTCACGCACGCTACAGTGTCAGGTTTCAAACAGCCACAGCTGACCGAATTTCTGTCTTTTTTTTATGACTCCCCGACGGAGACGCATTGAGTAAATAAAATTAAATTACAGTACAACAGAAAATTACAAAAAAGTAACGCAAAATAATTTGGAGAAAGTAACTTTAATCTGATTACTGGATTTTAAATAGCAACGCGTTAGATTACTAGTTACTGAAAAAAGTGGTCCGACAAGAGTAACGCGTTACTTTGTAACGCGTTAGTGACATCACTGGTCCTGAAGAATCATAAAACAAAAACTGGTATTTCAAAATATTTTGTAAAAGACAACGATGAAATTCATGATGAAAATGAAATTGTAAATGGATTTAATCAATATTTTGTGAATGTTGGATCAAGCCTTGCAGCTAAAATACCAAAAGCAGATAATAATGTGATCCATTCAATTACAGGTTGTGCAAATAATATTTTTCTAAATATCCACTCAGCGTCTGAATTACCTGCATTTGTGTTGGAAGAGACACAGCTGGATCCAGTTCTTATGTCGCTGTTTATTGAATGAGGCAGGCAGATACATATTACACACGTCATGCTGCACTATAACATATTAAATGTGCTATATAATAACAGTTTAACAATAATAAACAGTATTTATGTTAGCGTGGGAGATATATAAATTTATCTGAGCTAAATAAAGCTATCTGGACTCATTACGTCATGCCTAACATGCTGCATGTTGAAAATGAAGACACCAGGTTGATTTTTAATTTATTTATTTATTCAACACCACAAACTGTATATCACAAACACTGAGAATTAAATTGAACACTTTTAAAAACACGTTAACCGAACTGTTATGAACTGGACTCTGCTGTTTTCATCCTGGTGGACACTGGACCCACATCCGAACCGGTCCGCTTCGTGACAGCTTATCGACCTCGCAGGAAAAAAATAAAATAAAACCTCAGTTGGTTGTTCTGTGATCGAAGTAAACACAAGGAAACATTATTAAGAACATTGTTTACCTTGTAGCGCTGCTGTAAATCAGCTGATTCTCACGGACTAAAGTCCGACATCGTCACTCGGTTCTGGTCCGCTCAGCAACTGGTGTGGAGCTTGTTAGATGAAGCGGGTCCCACTTGGTGTCAAATCTGTCGACTCTTATCCAAAATCCAGCTTTAACTTGTTGTTAACTTGTTGACAACAACTTGTAGTTAGCTGAACTTTTAGCCCCAGTGGAAAACAGACGAGGCAGCACGCATGCGCATTAGTGAAGGTTCAAAAATTCACAGCGCCATCTAATGGCCCGGCATGGTAACTACAGTGAATTCCTGAGGGTGGGGGGGGGAGTCATATCCACAGAATTTGTTCGTGTCAACGCAAAACTTTTTCCTCTAATTAACTTACCCCAAACCTCCGTTTCCCCCCACCGTGTCCGTGTAAACAGGGCCTAAGTATGGAATTGACAGTGTTGAAAAGAACGCGGGGGTTGTGTCTGTTTGATGAATCTGAGTGGTTTCAATGCTTCCAAGTAAAACAACATATCTGTTCCTTTTTCAAACAAAAGTTTTGCACTAACGGCACGCAGTAATACAAATTTATTGTCCATGCAGGGTTCAGTATGGGGGAGATCTGAAGCTGCCTGCACAGTTTGATGCCACAGAGCAGTGGCCCAACTGTCCCACTCTAAAGGAAATCAGAGACCAGGGCTCTTGTGGATCCTGCTGGGTGAGCAGGCGGACAAATGGTTCACATTTTTGTTTTCTCCCCAAGAAAACCTAAACTTAAAGCTGCTATATGTAACTTTTCTAACAATATATTTTTAACATATTTCTTCACTCTGTCACTAGATTGATGTTAGAGAGGTAATCTCTGAAAAAAACTAAAAAAAAATATTGTCCCCTTGCTTCTCCAGGTGGTAAATAAGCATTTCTAAAAAGAAAAAGTGACCCGCCATTTTCCAGCCAATAAAAACAAAGTTTGTAACCAGCCAATAAAAACCGAGCTTGAATTCGAATCAGCCAATAAAAACAGAGCTTGAATTTGAATTTTAACAGACCACAAGGGGGCAGTGCCATATATGGCTCTGAGGGGGAGGGATCAGAATGCTTTGCTTGTTGAAATTTTTTCTAAGTGCTGATGTTCTACAGAAACTGCAGACACCACCTTTAACCTCATGTTGTTGTCCTCCCTCTAGGCGTTGGGTGCTACAGAGGTCATGTCTGACCGTGTTTGTATCCACAGCAATGGAAATGTCAGTCTGGAGATCTCTTCTGAGGATCTGCTGAGCTGCTGCGACAGCTGTGGCACGGGGTAAGAGGCAGCCATGTGTCAACTTTTGTTCTGTACGGGCCTTAAGAACTGTCATGTTTTGTTTTTAGGTGAATTACGGTTTCTTTTTTTCTTTTTCTTTTTTAGATGTAATGGCGGTAACCCCTCAGCAGCTTGGACGTACTGGATCGAAAACGGGCTGGTCACTGGAGGTCTTTACGACTCTCATATTGATTAAGGCTCCAGTATAGCTCTGCGTTCGGCCATACGCCGGTCCGTGCGCGCGTTCTGTGCGCAGGCAGTTCACCTCCATAGTTCAGCGTGAGGCTCCAGCGTTTTCGCACCAAATTCTTGACGTCTTTTGAGCAGATGCAGGGCAGAGCGTTTACCTATGGGACAAATTGAGGTCGCTAATTGGTCATTTGCTGACACGCTTACTGAATTTATTGATAGGTCGGGTGGAAAAAAAGGCGAGAGCCGGCAGCTTCTGCCGCAGCGGTGTTCTGTGTTTATATGTTAATAAAAAGTTCTAAAAAATAAACTAAAAACAGGGAGCGCTGGTCCTATTGCCCACACATCAGACCATTACACCAGGAAATCTGCAGAACCTCGCGCAGCCACGTTGGACCCGGGTTTAATTCGCTCGTGACAAATTCATTCATTTCTCATCATTTCAGTCATGGAGTCAGCGGAGGAGGAAGCGATCACTTGACTTTTGGCAAAAAAAGAAAAGAAAAAGCCAGATCAGGGATGAAGAAGGGGAATTTAATACATTTGTGTCACATACAAAACAGTCCGGCGCCGGGCAGTTTATTAAGAACAAATGGTCTATTATTTACATTTTATGTATAATTGCAAATGTTAAAAAAAGGGGGGGGGGGAGAACGACTCGAAATGACTTGAAATTAAAAGTTCCTGACTTGAGACTTGACTTGACTTGGACCGTCGTTGACTTGAGACTTGACTTGACTTGGACCGTCGTTGACTTGAGACTTGACTTGACTTGGACTGTCTTGACTTGAGACTTGACTTGACTTGCAACACAGTGACTTGGTCCCACCTCTGGTTTATTGTGTGACACCGCGCTTGCGTTCGCGGTCGTAAAATTTGAGCTTGGAGCGTTCGTGCCCTGGGGGCTATGCCTGTGCCTCTGCGTTCGAACAGCGCAGAGCGGCGTTCGGCCGAATGCAGAGCTATACTGGGGCCTTTAGTGTGCATTTGAGGCTTTCTGTGAAGATCATAGTTATAAGTTGTGAGAAAGTTCAGCCCGGGCCTTGTGTCGAAGGGGTTTGTGAAGCTACTCTGAGAACAAAATGACACGGTTTTCATCACACATACGTCATTGGAGTATGCAGCGCCCTTTAAGATCTGAACCATTATTCTGTCTTTCTGAATTGCCTTTTGGCATGCTGTTGGAAACTGATTACAGTTAGACAAATCCTGACACTGTCCGCAGGCTGCAGACCCTACACCATTCCACCGTGTGAGCACCATGTGAATGGCAGCAGACCCTCCTGCACTGGGATGGGTTGTTACACACCTTCATGCAAAAGCAGCTGTGAATCTGGATACACACTCAGCTACAGACAGGACAAGCACTATGGTAAGAAAAAAGTGGAGGCGGGTCATTTCCATAAATATGCATAGTGATGCTGTCTACCAGAGTGTATTCACCTGAGATTGATTCATGTACACGTTGTTGTGTTTTTAATTAAACTACAAGTGCATGCAGGATCTTAAAGGTTCAGTATGCAGTTTCTGTAGAACTGCAGCAGTTAGAAATATTTTCAACAGGCAAAGCATTCTGATCCCTCCCCCTCAGAGCCATATGTGGCTCTGCCCCCTTGTGGTCTGTTGAATTTCAAATTCAAGCTCTGTTTTTATTGGCTGATTCAAATTCAAGCTCTGTTTTTATTGGCTGGTTACAAACTCTGTTTTTATTGGCTGGAAAATGGCGGGTCACCTTTTCTTTTTAGAAATGCTTATTTACCACCTGGAGAAGCAAGGGGACAATATTTTTTTTAAAAATTTTTTCAGAGATTACCTGGCTAACATCAGTCTGTCAGGAGGTAGTGACAGAGTGAAGAAATATGTTCATAAAAAAAGCTACATACTGCAGCTTTAACTGAGTTTGTTGCAGGTAAAACGGCTTACAGCGTGGGGGCAGGTGAAACTGAGATTCAGTCTGAGATTTACAAAAATGGTCCAGTAGAGGGAGTGTTTACTGTCTATGAAGACTTTATTCTGTACAAGTCTGGTAAGACCGTGACCTTTAAAGATTTGAACTCAGTATGTGGAGCACAAGGTGGTGTAAAATGGACCTTATTGTCGGCACAACGTTTGGTTTCCCCTCCCCAGGTGTGTATCAGCATGTGTCTGGTTCTGTTGTTGCTACCGGACATGCCGTGAAGATCCTGGGCTGGGGGCAGGAGAACGGTGTCCCTTACTGGCTTTGTGCAAACTCTTGGAACACAGACTGGGGTGACAACGGTGAGCCAAAGTGTTTATTAAATTTTGCATCTACTTCATGCAGCCCTCCTGTTTCATAGGGATAGAAGCACAAACTATGGTATACATCCTTTAAATAACACATTTTTCACATTAATTACTCCAATATTTAATATTGAACAATGAACATTACAAAATCCTTCACGTTTTATCTAGACGTGATTCCGTTCAATTTTGCCCCCTGGCTGGACTAAGAAATTTTGTCCATAAAAGTTACGAACAGAATTGGTGACAACTCCACTTACCCTAACTTTAACCCGGGGTGTCCACCACCGAATTCGAGGATGGCCACTGCGAGAAGCACCGACAACCTTGCGGCCACAGCTCAAGGCAGCTGCTTCAACAATTGAGTCGTGGAGCATGGCCCACTCAGACTCAA
>JBBPBX010018330.1:0-11491 GCA_038048925.1 Garcialebias charrua | reverse complement strand
GGTTCTTCTGCCAGGCGTTCCCAGCAAACCCTCACTCCACATTTGGGTCTTCTGGGTCTGACCGGCATCTTCCCCCACCATCTGATCAACTCACTACCAGGTGGTGATCAGTTGACGGTTCAGCTCCTCTCTTCACCTGAGTGTCCAAAACAAAAGGCTGCAAATTAGATGACATGACTACAAAGTCAATCAACGATCTACCTAGGGCATCTTGGTGCCAAGTGCACTTATGGACACCCTTATGTTCAAACATGGTGTTTGTGATGACCAACTATGACCAGCACAGAAGTCTAACAACAGAACACCACTCAAGTTCAGATCAGAGAGACCGTTCCTCCCAGTCACGCACCTCCAGGTCACACTGTTACCCACGTGTGCACTGAAGTCTCCCAGAGAATAAAGGAGTCCCCAGCTGGCGCACCTTCCAGCACCCCCACCAAGGACTCCAAGAAGGTCGGATACTCCGAACTGCCGTTTTGCACGTAGGCAAAAACAGAGTCCGTCCCACCACCCGAAGGCGTAGGAAAGCTACCGTCTCATCTACCAGGGAAAACTCCCAACACACAGGCACCAAGTCAGGAGGCCAAAAGTAAACCCAAACTAGGTAATCCCATGTTGCTCATTGAGGCTGAGCCTGAACAGAACCCATGGCTAGAGATCCGGTCACTAGGCACTTCCAGACGAGCCCCTCCTCCCCCAGGCCTGGCTCCAGGATGGTAACCCACGTCCGGGCAAGCGACACTGAGCTCCATGATTCCCCCCCACCCACACACACACAAGTCTTTTGGAATCGTTCTTTGTCTGGCCTGTCACCTAGGACCAATCTGACTTGGGAGACCTAGGATCATTCAGGCGTACAAACTCCTCCACAATAAGGTGGCAATTCGAGGAGCGAACATTTCATCTAAATTTATCTTTATAGCATACCTTATTTTTACAGTGCTCGTCAAACATTATGTTGAAACTTTTCTATGTATCACTCGTGTCTTTGTGTACACGCCTTTAGTTTGACAACAATGTTGTGTGTCTTTGATTTTCAGGATTCTTTAAAATCCTGCGTGGATCAGATCACTGTGGTATTGAATCACATATATTGGCTGGAATCCCCAAATAAACCAAAGGTAAAGTAATGTGTGTCACAAGCCTGTTTACGATGCATATTAAGCATGACCAGAACACAATGCAGTTAAATGATTCTGTAAAACATATCGCAGGTTTGTAATTGTACTCAGGTGTTGTGGTGTTGCTAATATGTAAGAGTAGAATCAGACCACTGCAGACGTAGCTCCGTTACGATGATGATTTATTCAACACTTCTCAACTTCTTCTTCTCTCCTCTTCACATCTTGTTCTCTCCCTACTCGGAGGTTCCCCTGCTGTCCGTCTTATGCAATTGCAGGACACAACATTTTCCCTTTTCCTGAAACAATTACTTACATGTAATTTTGTACAATGTACTTGACAGCAGAAAATCTAAGTAATCAAATTATTATTTCTGTAAGCCAACAGACAGTAATATGAAAGTTTACCCTTTTAACCCTTTGCATTACAGCATGAACAGTAGTAAATTTACTTGTCTTACAGAACAGTATGAACAGGAATAGTTTACATTTTTACACTCTAACTTACAAAACCTGACAACCGTCTTGGTGCATTTCTATCTCTTTGACTTCTTCTCAACACAGCAAGCGGTTCATCAGTATTTCCTGGCAGTGCATATGTATCGAGTACAGTACAGTACAGTATCATCATTTTGTTCTGAAGCACGTAGGATTTGTTTTGGGAAGAGTGCAAGTTTTGAAGCATTCCACTTGCGCCTAGCCTGGTTAAAACCAGACCCTGTCCTTCACTTCGCTTCAGACTAGGGTCTGGGACCTCTCCATTTTAAAACGATTCTTGCTGGAGGCGTTGGCCTCTGCTGAGGAACAAAACCATTGGATATTTTGAACAGGGAAAGCATTCTGCTCCCTCCCCTCAGAGCCATGTATGGCTGCTCCCCGTGCTCTGGTGAACTTGACAACTGCTCCGCCTCCTGCAGCTTTTCTCTTGCTGCCGGCTGCCGCGCTGGAAATTCTGTGTTTATATGTTAATAAAACGTTTTAATAAAATACAATAAAACCATGGATCGCTGGTCCAGCTCACCAGAAGACCAGAAAATCTGATGGGACTCGGGCAGCAACGTAAAACCCGAGTTTAATTCTCGTGACAACCTCAGCCATTTCCTTGTTCATTTCAGCGGAGGGAGAGAAGGAGGAGGGAGCGAGCGATCACTTGACTTTTGGCCCAAAAAACAAAAGAAAACTCCAGATAAGGGATTAAGAAGGGGAAATTAATAAATTTGTGTCACATATAAAACAGTTCTGCATCGCTTTGCATCGCTTTGAATGAGAACATGCCGGTGCTCGCTGACTGCGCGCTGGCAGAGCCCTTTTATAGGGCTCTGCGCGCTGGGACAGGTGGGGGCGTGGGTTAGGGTCCAAAACTCCGTCCCTTCTGTTCTCTGATTGGTCCGAACAAAAATCTACCGGAGAAATGGTTGTTAATGAGAGAAGTCCCAGACTGTGCAGTGAAGGGAAATGAGAATTGAGCGGAGCTGTGCAGGAAGGCGAGGGCCAGGCTAACTTGCGCCCATCACTCAGTAAGAAAGTATTTGGACCAACTTTCTTTATTACAGTACGTGGTTCTGTAAATCTGGAAGATCCTTTGGAAACGTGATCCGGTCTGCGAACACGAACCGTGTCACCCACGTTGAATGTTGGTACTTTAGCTCTCATTTTCTTGTCAGTATATTCCTTCATTTTGTTTTGCTTTTGTTTCACCCTCTGTTGTATTTGAGCTTGGCTTTTGCTCTTCAGTTCTACTGGGAGTATGTTTAACTTGGTACGTCATCTTTCTGTTCCTCAGTAGTTCAAATGGAGTAACTCCGGTGGTTGCATGAGGAGTAGCTCGGTAGTTGTGAAGGAATTCAGTGACAGCTTCCTTCCATGAGCTGTGACTTCTTTCAGCTGTTTGTATGCAGTCTTTAAAGACCGTGTAAAGTGAATTTCAACATTTTCTTCAATAAACATTATAAATGTCATAATTGTAATCTTGTAAATGAGTAAAAAGTCTCAAAATTGTAGCTCAATTAATTTTGGAGTTATAGAGCAAACTGTGTATAAACATATTTCTATTTCAGGATTTTTTAGGCGTGTTTTAAACGTGACCGCGTTTCGTCACGCGGTCCTCATTAGTATAGCCCCACCCCCTGCAGCTCCAGCCGTATAAATTCGCCTCGGTGGAGCCGTTCACTCGCGAATCGCAGATAGCATCAGATAGCAATAGCATAGATATTTTGTTCATTGTTAGCTAGCTAATCAATTATGTCTCGTTCGTGCATCTTCCCTGGATGTCGCAATGGTCAGGGCACCCGTACAAATCACAACATCTTTTTATATTGCGTGGTTTTATACCAAGTACAGGTAGTCCCCGATTTACGAGCGCTCTGATCTACGAGGTTCCAGACTTACGAGCTGGCGAATTATTGGAAAAAACGCAAAAAATACTGAGTTTTCCTGTGTTTTTTCACCACAGTTCGTTAGCTAAACATGTGGACACACGTTTCCGATCATTTTTATGCACTCATAAGCAGTTTTTCGATGAAAAACGAGTGTTCGTAGTCGCGCTAGCAAAACCGTTCCAATTTACGAGCGAAATTCCGGACTTACGAGAAGCGTGGCGGCCGTTCCAAATTACGAGATTTCCGGTTTACGAGCGCCTCGTTGTAACGGATCTCGCTCGTAAATCGGGGACTACCTGTATCTGTAATGCCTTGATAGGTCAATGGATAAAGCGCTTGCCTTTTGTCCCAAAGCCCACGGGTTCAAATCCCGCATGGTACAACTATTTAAAAAAAAAAAAATAATTCTATTCATTCCAGATTAAAAACACACAAGAAAACTCCAAAAAAGCTAAGTCTGGTCCTCTGGACATTCAAAAAACAAAACAAAGCAACAAAAAAAACTGTAGAAACGTTTCGTCTTTCGTCCGAAAGACTTCCTCAGTCTGAGGAAACTCAAGAAACACAAGAAAACTATTTACAAAAACAGCGTAACTCTTGGAAAAAGTAGCTGCTGTTACAGACAGAACTCGGATAAAAACAGAGCAGGTTTACTGGATCTCTGCTGCCTGCCTAGACTCCACAGAGAGTCAGCTCAGGGCAGGAGCCACGAGCGCAGTTGCGCTGAAACCACGCACTGACACGCCCCCAGCGTTCCAGGGCAAGGCAAAATCATGTTTTTTCATGATTTTTGAGACTTAATTTTATAATGTAAACAATGTTTTAATCAGTCAGATTTAAATGGGTGATTAATAACACATATTTATGCCATGTGACAAACTAAAAACACACATTTAATTTCACTTTACACGGTCTTTAAACACTCTGTTAAACCTTTCCACAGCACCATTTGCTTTAGGATAATATACACTTGACTTTAAGTGCTGTATCTCTCTCTCTCTCTCTCTCTCAGAAAAGTACTAAACGCATGCGAAGTAAACTGAGTACCATTATCTGAAACAAGATACATTGGATTACCCTCTCGACTGAACACAGTTGTTAGGAAACTCATTATTACGTCTGTAGTAACAGGAGCGAATACACCTCAGGCCATTTGCTGTAGTAGTCTGTTAGCACAATAGCATAACGGCAGTCCCATTTAACATTTTCAAGCGGACCTGTAATGTCTATTGCAACTTTTTCCCATGATTTGCTAGGAAATTCAACAGGAGTAAGTGGAACAGTACTGTATTAGTTATTGCAACCTTATCACTTAACACAGGAAGCAATGACAGAATGTACAAATTGATCCAGACCTGGCCACCAGAAAAGTTCACGCAGTCTCTGCTTTGTACGGACAATGCCTTGATGTCCTTCATGTGCCAAATCAACAACCCTGGCATGCAGTAAAGCAGGAACAACTAAACGATCTGCAAGTCGTAGTACTAGTGAACCATGGACTGACAACTCATTTCGAATCTGAAAGTAAGGAGCAAGGTTCTCTGGAAGACCTTTTTTAACTTTGGGCCAACCTTTTTCAATCTGGTTGCGCAATAGTGACAGTTCTGGACAGGTTTCACTTGCAGTAGTAAACTCTGACAGAGAAACAGCACACAGGGACTCTTTAAAAACAGCAGCAATCATGTCAGGTTCCTCTGTTGCCTCATCTCCAGCCGGTAATGGTAGTCGAGACAAACAGTCAGCCATGACATTTTGATGTCCTGGACGGTAAGTAATGTCATACGTGAAGCAGAGAAGTCGAGCAGACCATCTGGCAATTCTCAATCCAGCACGGCCAGCACCTTTAGAAGTGAGTAAGGTGGTAAGTGCTTGGTGGTCTGTACGAAGAGCAAAACGACGACCCCACAGGTATGTTCTCCACCTTTCCACTGCCCAAACGCAGGCAAGAGCTTCACGTTCGACCGTGGAATACTTGCGCTCAGCAGGAGAAAGAGTTCTTGATGCAAAAGCGACAACTCTCTCACTTTGATCTGGATGTAGCTGCGTTAACACAGCGCCTAAACCATAATCTGAGGCATCAGTAGTAACGTAAATTGGCAATTCAGGGTGGTACAGAGCTAAGGCAGGACAATTTACAATCAAGTCCTTCAGTGAAGTGAAGCTAGACTGAGCTTCCGTAGTCCACTTGAAAGTGGAATCTGTACACTCTCTGAGCACCTCACGTAGTGGCTCAGCAACCGTTGCAAAGCCTGGAATGAACTTATTGTACCATGATGCAAGACCTAAGAAAGACCTTAAAGAAGACATGTCATGTGGAGCTGGAGCATGAATCACAGCAGCAAGTCTATCCTGATCTGGTTGAAGACCTTCCCTCGAAATGGTGTGACCCAGATAATTTAGGGAAGACTGACTGAATTTACATTTTTGCATGTTTAATGTAAGTCCACGTCAGTTAGAGCTTGAAGTACTCTCCGTAAATGTTTATCATGGTCTTCTTGTGTGGCACCAAAGCAGATGATGTCATCCAGGTATGCTTGTACACCTGGTAAGCCTGCAAGAATGATCGACATCATTTTCTGAAACGCTGACGGGGCAGAAGCTAAACCAAAAGGAACTCTGCAGAAACGAAAAAGTCCATCATGAGTGATGAATGCAGTAATATCACGACTTTCAGGATGCAGAGGCATTTGGTGGTATGCAGAAGCTAAGTCAATCGTAGAAAAAACAGTAGCCCCTCGAAGATTTGAAAACAGTTCATCTATATCAGGTTTGGTTTTAACGTCGACCCCAAATAGCAGACCAAGGAAGTAAGGACACAAGGCAGGGCAAAAGTTAAGTGAAGTTTATTTACAGTGCAGATAAAAAGTACTCGAGCAGCTGTAAAGGAAGGGGAGAGAGTTGGTGAGTATATATATCCGTGGGTTGTATGATGGTTTTGAATCTTGAGTTGAAGAATTGAAATCCTTACTTTGTTTTGCAGGAGGTGTTCTGGAGGAGAGTTGAAGGTGGGATTCCTGGGGTTGCAGCAGGTGGAGTGAGAGGATCCAGTTGGAGAGAGGAGCAGGCTGAGACCAGACGGTGCAGATGAGGACATCTAATGATCCACAGAGGTTGAGACCCGTGGATGAGGAAGGTCTTGGAGAAGACCAGAGTCAGGCCGTGGAAGGTCCGAATGGAAGAAGATGTCCCAGCGCTGAAGAGGTGTCTGGCAGCTGCTTAAATAGGTGAGTCAGTAGTCCAGGTGTGGTGAGTTGAGTGATTGGCTGTGAAAGGAAGAGTGACAAACAGACAGAAAAACCAAGAATCCCACAGTGCCCCCCCCCTCAAGGATCGCCTCACGGCGATCGAAGCCGCTTGTCAGGGTGAGCCCTGAAGAAGGAGGTGATGAGACCCGGGTCCAGAATGCGGGACCTAGGGACCCAGGAGCGTTCCTCAGGACCGTAGCCCTCCCAATCCACCAGATACTGAACGCCTCGGCCCCGGCGTCTCACGTCCAGGAGACGGCTGACGGTGAAAGCAGGAGCGCCGTCAATCAGCCGGGGGGGAGGAGGAAGACCAGCCGCGGGTTGGAGAGGGCTGGTGGCCACGGGCTTGATGCGGGATACGTGGAAGGTCGGGTGTATCCTCATCGATGGTGGGAGTTGGAGTCTCACCGCCGACCTGTTGATCACCTTCACCACAGGGAAAGGACCTATGAACCTGGGCGAGAGTTTCCGAGGAGTGTCCTTCAAAGTGATGTCCTTGGTTGAGAGCCAAACCTTCTGGCCTATCCTGTAGTCGGGAGCCCTGGAGCGGTGTCTGTTAGCAAAACGTTCATTCTGCTCAGAAGTCCTTGCCAGAGCCGCCGTCGTCTGGCGCCAAACCCGACGGCAGCGTCTGATGTGGAGGTGGATCGAGGGAACGCCCACATCAGCCTCTTGTGAGGGAAAAAGAGGAGGAGAGAACCCCAAGGCCACCTCGAAAGGAGACCGTCCAGTGGCTGCCGAGGTCTGGGAATTGTGGGCGTATTCGATCCACGGAAGATGCTGGCTCCAGGAAGACGGGTTGGAATCGATCACACACCGCAGGATGGCCTCCAGATCCTGATTGCACCTCTCCGTCTGTCCGTTGGATTGCGGGTGGTAACCCGAGGAGAGACTGACGTGTGCTCCAAGAGCTGCACAGAACCCCCTCCAGACCTGGGAGACGAACTGTGGGCCACGATCAGACACAATGTCCTGTGGTATGCCATGGAGGCGGAAAACGTGTTCCGTGACAACCTGGGCAGTCTCAAGAGCAGACGGAAGTTTAGGAAGCGGTATGAAATGTGCAGACTTGGAAAAACGATCAACAATGGTGCAAATGACAGTGTTACCATTGGAGACCGGGAGACCGGTGATGAAATCCAAGGCGATGTGGGACCAAGGACGGTTGGGGATCGAGAGAGGTAGGAGGAGACCAGCGGGGGGCTGGTTGTTGTGTTTGTTCCGGGCGCAGACAGGGCAGGCCAAGACAAACTCCTTAACGTCCTTCTGAAGAGTTGGCCACCAGAAGGATGCTTTGGTCAGGTGGAGCATGCGCCGGATGCCGGGGTGACATGAGAACCGGGCAGTGTGGAGCCAGACCAGAACTTTGCTCACCATGGAGGCGGGAACGAACAATCTCCCAGAAGGACCCGAGCCAGGGTCAGGTTCAGTTCTTTGGGCCTCCAAGATGTCCTTCTCTATTGGCCAAGTCACAGCACCCACCGTGCAACAAGACGGGAGGATGTCGTCCGGAGTCTCGGGACCCTCGACCGAGGAAAATTGTCGAGAAAGGGCGTCTGGCTTGACGTTACGAGATCCTGGAATATAGGAAATCGAGAAATTAAATCGAGCAAAAAACAAAGACCACCTGGCCTGTCGGGCGTTGAGTCTCTTCGCTCCCTGAAGATAGGCCAGGTTCTTGTGGTCTGTCCAGACGATGAAGGGAAGTTCCGAACCCTCCAGCCAATGTCTCCATTCCTCCAAGGCCAGTTTAAAGGACGAGATGATGAAAGAGGAGGGAAAAGGTTCAAAAGAATGCAGAAATAATAATAATAATACAGGTAGTACTCGACTTACGACGTTTCGGGGTTACGTCACGCATCTCGTTAAAAAAAGAAAGAAAAAAGAAAAATCTTATTTTATGTGTTTAAATGTTCTTGATTTTATGTGTACAACACTTTGTGGCAGCTGTGGTTGTTTTAAATGGCTTTATAAATAATGCATTATTATTATTATCATTATTATTATTATTTTGAAGCAGATTTACGCAGTTTCCAGCAGTTTCCGGCAGTTTCCGGTTGGCTGCGGATGCTACAAAACTTGTTGGAGCAAGCTGGACAGACAGCCGGCTTTGGGCGGACCCTGTGTCCGATCAGAGGTTGGATCAGAGGTTGGATCAGAGGTTGGATCAGAGGTTGGATCAGAGGTTGGATCAGAGGTTGGATCAGAGGTTGGATCAGAGGTTGGATCAGAGGTTGGATCAGAGGTTGGATCAAAGGTTGGATCAGAGGTTGTATCAGAGGTTGGATCAGAGGTTGGATCAGAGGTTGGATCAGAGGTTGGATCAGAGGTTGGATCAGAGGTTGGATCAGAGGTTGGATCAGAGGTTGGATCAGAGGTTGGATCAGAGGTTGGATCAGAGGAACGGCTTCACAGCCTCAGATGTTGGAGGGACACCGAGCTAACATGCTAACCGGCGGAGGAACGGCTTCACCAGCTCCCAGTAGGTTATTAACTCTTTCCCCCTTCATTATGGCTCCAAATGTATGTGTTATGTAGGGTAATGTGTTAGGATAAGCTAAGTGCTTGTTAAAATACAGTACTGTACGTATGAGGTGCCGTTTAGACGTATTTTCCGACTTACAACGATTTTCGAGTTACGAACGGGCGTAGGAACGGAACTGCGTTGTAAGTCGGGGACCACCTGTAGTTGGTGGCTGACTGGTCAGCCCCCAGTGAAAGGTTTGTGAAATCATGGAATATAATGTGGAAAGACAAAAGTGATCAACACAGTCTATTTTATTTATGGTCCATTTTACTGGTTTTATCAAAGCTTTTTTATAGTTTATCGCTAATCTAGTTTGGTCCTGTGAGCCTGAAGAACAATGGTGGTGTCTCTTGTAAACGAGTCCTCGAGGCTCAGTGAGACTAACCTGCAGAAATAAAGGTTGAACGACAAAATGACATGGTGGAGTGACCTGACGATGTGGTAAATGAGGAGTTGTAGTGGACATGTTGAAGCATTTTATTGCCTTTAATTCACAGACGCACGGCCACAACTGCAGTTCAATGGACCAGACCATCTTGAGGTAATTACAGCAGATCCTGTTGGTCCCCCCCCCAGGGGCCCTTCACTTTCCATCCTACTGAGGTACCAACTGTGCATGCCTTAAAGCTGCACTATGTAACTTTGTAGTGCAGTCTGTAACTTCTAACAATATATTTTTAACATATTTCTTCACTCTGTCACTATCTACTGACAGACTGATGTTAGACAAAGTAATCTCTGAAAAAAACTATAGTCCCCTTGCTTCTCTATCAGCATTTATAAAAACACTAAAAACACAGAGTGACCCGCCGTTAACCAGCCAATAAAAACAGAGTTTGTAACCAGCCAATAAAAACAGAGCTTGAATTTGAATTTCAGCAGAGCAAGGTGGAGCAGAGCCATATATGGCTCTGAGGGGGAGGGATCAGAATGCTTTGCCTGTTGAAAATATTTCTAAGTTCTGCGCTCTACAGAAAGTTACACATAGCACCTTTAACAGAAGTGTGTACACAAGCAACTTAAAATTGGTCCAAACATTCAAATAACTTAGATTTAATTTCATAATCCTTCAGAACATGTTGAATAATGAGTGAATGTTTGTATTGAGGACACACAGTTTGTTCACACCTGAAACTGACATGCTCAAATAATTAAAAGAGCTATATGGATCAGTTTTACACCTGGAATTAAGTACAGTACATTTCTGTACGTTTCCAGTCGTGTTCTATGTTTTCCACTTTGCAAATAAATTCATTAATGCCCTCTCTGGTGGACAGCATGTGAGGAATTAGTCTCAGATAAAACTGTTTCTAAAGCCAATTACAAATGAACAAGTGAGTGAGAGTTGGCAAACACTTTGGTATTTCTGTAGTTGATGTGATGTGGCATAAAAATAAATGAAACAGACATTTTTTTATAAACATGGAAAGCAACCAAAAGCCTTCAATCTTTTTCGGTTATTCTCCATCAGATTGCAGAGAGGAAATAAGAAATATTAGAAATATCTTTGTTAGCTTGTGGTAAACGAGCCTCAGTCTGCAGCGGGGAGGCCTCTGCACACATCTGCAACGACTTCACCAGGTTGAAAAGGTCGAGTCGATTAGGTCATCCAGTTCACAGTCCACAGCTGACCCCTCTGTCTTTGTCCCGCGCTCAGTCACAATTAGACCCACTGTTCTTGCTATGATCCATCCATCCATCCATCATCCATCCATTATCTTCCACTTTTTCCAAAATTGGGTCGCGGTGGCAGCATCTTGAGCAGGGAGGTCCTGACATCTTTTTCCACAGCCACCCCTTCTAGCTCTTCTGGGGGGACCCTAAAGCCTCGGATATAGTTGACGCGTCGCATAGGGCGCGCGGCCAAAGTGACGCAATCGCGAAGTCCCCGCCCCCGCGCTTTGGCCAGCGCGTTGGTTTCGCGCGTGGTCGTGCACCTCCCAGATTTTGAAGCTCCGCAAGCCTAGCGCGCGCGCCGAATTGATTGACAGGTCGGGTGTGGACCTCACGACAGCCTTCACGCCAGAATCTGCAGCTGTCTGCGCCGCTGTGGTCGTGGAAACGGCGTCGCGACGCATGGAGGAATGTTTTTTATGTGATTCAAATGCATTAAATTCCCCGAGCGAGCGGAAAGCTATTTGTTTTTGTTGTGTGATTTCAAACAGTTCTTCTTCTACGGTAGATTTCTTCTTCTACACCCTTTCTTGCAACATATGCACA